>VXAC01004554.1:630510-727543 GCA_013399225.1 Rhipidura dahli | reverse complement strand
TTTTTTTTTTTTTGATACTGTTTAAAAAACTTTTGCAGGAAAATATTGAACAGGGTTCAACATACTTCTTAATCTGAAGGCATCCAGACTGTCATCTTTCACTTGGCATAAGAGTGTCCTAATCTTTGGACACATCTCTTTACCCTACATTTGTTATGACTGACAATTTCAGATGTTGAAATTCAGGACAGTCTCAGACAGATAAATTACTCTTACTCAGACATATCAGAGTTGCTCAGTACCGGTCAAAGACTTGGTAGATGATCAGTAGTCTTTGGTATGGGAGATATTACATTCACATGATTTATTGGTCTGTGCAGAACAACCATTTTTTGAACATTCCAACACTGTGAGCATTTAAAAATGTTGCTATTTACAATGAGAATACTGGGAAAAAAAATATGCTTCAACTGTTTCATCACTTGGGGCTGAGATATTTTAAAATGCAGACATCTCATGTTATAGAGAATGCCTGGTAAAACCACCTGCAGAAAGCTGGAACATGCTGAAGAAAAAATAAAGACTTAAGGCCTACAGGACCATGACTTTCAGTGATGCATAACAGCTTTTCAAGGGAAGAATGACACTCTTGTTTAAGTAGGCACAGCAGCTTTGGGTCATCAGGACTTTAAACATATCTAAACTCACAGCTCTCCCTTCTTTTATGGAGCTTGGTATCTATGTGCCACACAATTCAGTTTTAAATTAAGGTTCACGAAAATGTCTAGCAGATTAGCAACACAGTTTTTAGTGATTAAGTTTGCATTTTTAGTGTTCTTCTCAGTAGGAATGAAATTAAACACTGAAAACAGAAATTAAGTTGAAAGCAGGGGTTACAATGAGAGTCCTAATAACTTAGCAAAGTAATGCACAACACCTGTTCACTACCCTTCCATCCCTATGTATGCAGGAACAGCACAGAAGAAAAAGACAAGATAAAGCCATACTTTTAGAAAGGTAGTGAAATTCTGCATTTGTGATGAATCCTACATAAATGATTATCTGTTGATTGAAGTCCTCTGTCTAGATTAGTAAAAAGGGAGTCCAGGATTCTCCTCTAGTCTAGGGAGAGCAGCATATCCAAGTCTGGATGAGAGTACCCTTCTACTCATCTTCTATAAGAGAAATAAACCCTTCTTGGGATGGTTAGTCCTGGCACTGTCCTTCAGAACTGGTCAGACCTGCAGTTGCAGTCTCAGGGCAAGAGAGTATTCCCACACCAGTTTCAGCTTCATTCCCTAAGGGATGTGGGCAGGAGTTAAGCAGCTAAAACTCTTACAAAAGAAAAATTCTACATATGTTCACAGTTTCAGACCACAGATGGGGTTGTGCAAATACACAGCATAAACTGAATAAAGTTGACTATTTCTCCTTTATTTTTTTTTTTTGGTTTTAAACTTAGATGCCAAAATTCTTCTTCAATTGTGTTTTAGACTTTTATGTGGTCTTCTGGATCTGAACATTACTTATTTTGCCAGACTGGCTTCTGCAGCAGTAAGAAACATTATCTGCTGCTTAACCAGTTTGTAGATTTTTTTTCTACATAACCCATATAAGTGCAGATTATTTATTCTTTGAATTTTTATTTTATACTTTTGCACATGTTTATGCTTTGCAAAGAAAACCTCTTTTTGCTAATCAGTTATTACCAACAAAGCAATTTTTTTTCTTCTAAGAAAAAAAAGCTTTGTGCATAAAAAGACTGTAAAATATTCTTTTGCCAGAATAGTCAGTCTTTCCAGGGCTTGACCTTTCCACTGGCTTGATAACAAGGAAGGCAGAGCCCTTTACACAAGGTATTTGAGAACAAAGGCCAGCTTCTCTTAACTAGTCAGACCTGACTCCTCATTTTCAGGGAGATACGTGAGGGCAGCTGTGCAAAAAGTGCAAGGAGAAGTGTGATTACAGATAACTAGAGTTAGTTTTATTTGAGTCAATTCAACCAAGAGATCAAGCTGAATGACCTGAAAGGGTGACATCAAAATGTGATCACATCTCTTTGCTGCCACTTGTATGTCTTTTCTGTCATTCAGAAGAAACTTATGTGACTGAACCCATGATGGTATACATTTAGATAGTCATGGCTGTTGTGGAGCATATATAATATACTATAATATAGTAACTATAATAGCTATTGTTAAAACTCTATTACTAGGAACAGTTGTTCACCTGTCTTTGAATGCATAGCTTGAATCCTATTCACCTGCAGGAATAAAGCTCTAGTTATACTACTCAGGTTTTCAATATTTAAAACAACATAAATCTTAAAAAATCAAACAAAAATAAAATATCACTCTTTTAAAAATTTACATTTGAAAATTAAGCATTGTTTGTTAATTATTTTTTTCTTTTATTAAGAATGTGATTTGAATAAAGAAGTGAACAACAATTACTTTTTTCAAGAATTCACAGAATCACAGAACTGCAGAAAAAGCTGAGTTGGAAGGGACCCACAAGGATTATTGAGTCCAACTCTTGGCCCTGAATAGCACCATCCCCAAGAATCACATGTGCCTGAGAGCACTGTCCAAACACTTCTTGAACTCTGTCAGGTTGGTGCTGTGACCACTTCCCTGGGGAGCCTCTTCCAGTTCATAGCCACCCTCTCAGTGAAGAAATTTTTCCTGATATCCAACCTAAACCTTCCCAACACAACTTCAGGCCACTCCCTTGGGTCCTGTCACTGGTCACTAAAGAGATCAGTGTCTGCCCCTCCTCTACTCCTCTTTAGGAAGTTGCAGACTGCAATGAAGTCTCCCCTTCATTGTGTCCTCTTCTCCAGGCTGAACAGAACAAGTGACCTCAGCTCCTCCTCATACAGCTTCCCCTCAAGGCCCTTCACCATCTTTGTTGCCCTCCTTTGGACACTCTCCCATAGCTTTATATCTTTCTCATGTTGTGGTGACCAAAACTGCACACAGAACTTAAAGTCACACCAGTGCAGAGTCATTTAAACTTAGAGATTAATTCTTTAACTTTGAAGGATGATGGACCCAAATCCAATCCAAATAATTTAGGATTCTATGATTTCAGAATGCACAATGTATCCAGAAAGAATCTCTCTCTATGTTTAGAAATAAATTATTTTGAATTTGGATATCTAGACACCTAGCTGGATTTTGTCACATATCAGGCTGATTGTGGCATTCTAGCTGAAGCCCATTTTATTCAAGGGTGGTAAACAAAGACATTTCTTGCACTTATTTCAAAGGCAAGCCAGTCAATCCAAGATGCACATGCTATTTATCCATTCGTAACTTGTTTAGCTGGAAGAAATTATTTTTCCTTTTCATGAGACTATTTGACAAAGTTTTATGGCTCTTTGCACTGCAATTCTTTCAGTAAGTTTCTCCCTGGAGAGCAGTAAGTGACAATGACGAAATGAGACAAATTAGAAGCCCTGGAAACTTTTGCAAATACAAGTCCTGGATCCACTATTCCCCTTCAATTTCTGTCCCCTTCTAAAAAACTATAATGATGAAAACAAATGAAACTGTCACCCAGTGATCTCACTGTTTGGCTTTTTCTTTTTTCCCCCAAGATATGGAAACTAAAAAATGTAACTGTTTTTCTAGTTTCTGTGCTTTCAATGTGCTACACTTCTCTCCAAATATGTGTAAGATTTACTATGTGCTCAAGGCTGCAATACACAGTATACAATATCTATTTCAAATGTACTGGGAAATACCTGGGGTAACAGACCATTTCTGTTTAATTAACATAATTTGACACGATTTCAGGTATAAATAGTTCATAAATCCCCTGTAAAAGAAGTGTCAAAACATGTGTTAACTCTGTCTGCTAGCTTTCTATAGAATCTTAACGTGTCACATGAAAAACAAGGAAACACATTCAGGTCACCCAGGAAGCTTATAAAAGACAAGTTTGTCACATACTGGGAATATATAGAGGAATGAATTTTAAATCTACATATGAATATAGTCTTTTTTGAAAATCCTGTGGACTTATTTTTTCAAAAGCTGGAGGAAGGCAGTGAAGAGCTAGGAAATTTATTGAGTAAAGCAGTATATTATAAAATGCTTGTTGTAACAAAACATTTAGTTCAAACTGTTTATTCATTACATAAAATGCTTTTAAAAGGAAATAAAAATATAGAGTAAGAAAAAACACAAGGAGTGAACCCAAACCTTAGGTTTGATGTAGTCAAAAAAGGCACTAAGATAATTTTTTTTAAAATAGAATAGTACAGGAAACAGATAAGATTAGAACATATTAAAAATAAACCCTATTCATGAACACAGAAAAGGAGGATATGTTATAGTGTTAGTAACTGCTTTAATATTCTTAATTTGATAGTTAAAAAAAAATTTAAAAAAAACACCCAAAACCCCCAAACCAACAAAACTCCCCTTACTACCACCAAAAAACTAAATCACTCTTTATTGTCACATCTGTCACTTTCACTATTCCTGAAATGCCAGTCTGTCCAGTCTTTGTCACAATTTCAGAATATGAAATACCAACAACAGAGAAGAACCTGGATGACACTGCTGTTTCAGTTTCAGCCAAGACATGAAGAACAGTCCAGGTAAGATTTTGAGCTCTGAAATGTAGACATTTAAAGTAGAACTGCCTAAGCATGAGATAGTTATCTAAGCTCCACTTGATAATGGAGATGAAGTGAAAACATTTAATAGAGGCTAAGGAGCTGTTTAACTCACCTGAAAGCAAGCAAATACATTTTGTCACCTTACAATCTCTCTAGGTGTCATTGACTTGGCAAAAGCTAACTTGGACAGTTTGCTTATGTGCACACATCTGGAGATGCCTAAAGGAAACATATGCTGCATGCTTAATTGCAGTGATGATTTTGACCATGCTACTGCCTTTTTTCCTCCTGTCTTTTTAGTGTGATCATTTTTCTTTTTTTTTAATTTCCTTTCTCTGACATTTTTCTGTATATTGAAAAAAACTCAAACAATTGACTTATCAAGTCAGATTTTGCAGCACTTGTTTGTGTACATCTAAGTCAAACTACAACAAAGACAATTATCTTAATAGGGGTGGCTGTGGGAATCTCTCCAGGACCAAAAGTCTGTTAAGGTGATGGGCCCACACTCTAACTCTTTTGCAGGAAAGCTGGTAGCAGGATTCAGCACAGAAACAAAATGCAACTTCTATCTTTGACTATTTTTACTTTCTTTATACCAGATCTCAGCATCCATCTGCCTATGACAGGACCATAGAAATATATTTTTGGTGCATGGGATGTTATATTAAATCCAATGCTCAGAATCAACTATATATTACTGCCATATAACCAATATATAATAATTTTGACGGCCCAAAGCATCAGTGTCAATGTTCTAACTAAATCAGAACTCAAGAAATTTTAATGGCTCCACAAACAGAGGAGGAAACCAGTGCAGCAGAGATCTAATTTTCTTAAACCATGTTTCACTCAAACTTTCTCACTAGTGCTAATGAACTCCATGTCTTGTATCATTTCACTCCCGCATCAGAGATGGCAGCTATCAAATGCAACCAGCAGGTGCAGCAAGCCACACAGCAGTTCCCAGGCACATTTTAGGAATTTTTTGAGAATATCTTTTGGAATCATCATACTCTTGGAGGAATCTCAAAAAAGGACATAGCCACAGAAGGCTGAGACCTCTAGAAAAATCTAGTTGCTCTTAAAGAGCTGAAAACTTCTCTTGATCAAAAAGCGCTTTAAGATTTTTTCCAACCTGACATCTGAGTAGGCAGGGTCAAGCATCTCTCCAGTAGATGCTGGGAAGAGACCTAGAGCACAGCAAAGGAATGCCCAGTCAGTACCCTGGCAGCAGATGATGGGATGGGGGCTGCATCCAATAAGGAACCAGGCTGAGCCTGAGCCACACAGCAGCTCCAGGGGAAAGACCCAAGGGATTGCAGTGGATGAGTCTGTTGTGGAGGGTGGAGACACAGAGGCCCCAGTCTGCCATGAGTCCTGTATCCAGCTCTGGGGTTCCCAGTAAAAGAAAGGAATTTGTTAGAGCAGGTGCGGAGATGGCCACAAAAGTAACCAGAGGGTTGGAGAAGCTCTTCTATGCAGAAAGGCTGAGATAGTCAGGTTTGCTCAGCCTGGAGAAGGGAAACAGAGACATTGTTGCAGCCTTTCATTGTGTAAGATGGGTGATGATAGAGACTTTTCTATCCTGGAGTGAAAGGAGAAGGGGAAATAGTTTTAAATTGAAAGAGATTAGACTTAGACTGGACATAAGGAAGAAACTTTTTATGATAAGCCTGATGAGACATTGTAACAGGTTACCTACAGAAGTTGTGACCCATCCCTGGAAGCCAGAGCAAGATGGTCTTTGAAGGTCTTTTCCAACTCAAATCATTCCATGATTCTACTACCCCCTGCCACTCTTCTGTGTGGGCACCAACAATGCAGCTACAGGAGACCAGGGATGAATTACTTGTGACAACAAGGTCCTGAGGATGAGGGTCAAGATTATGAAAGATCTAGTGGTTTTATCCTCAGTCCTACTGGTCACTATCCCCTCAATCCCTGTAGAACTGATGGAGTAAATAAACTTGGAAACAATTTCCAAACTTCTTAAGGAGAAGAAAGTGACTGGGGTGATAATAGTGGATTTATGAAGGGGTAATTATGCCCGGCCAAGCTCAAAACCTTCTGCAATAAAAGAACTGCATTTATGAGTGTTAATCAGTGTTATCAACACATCTAGTAGTTAGGTAAGCTTTTTTTCACAGATATGTTTATACACCAAAAAAAAGTATCAAAAATGCTTTGTGCTGTGCTTTTCATCACTTTAGATAACAAAAAATTGCATGCAATAGAGCGCGAGGAAGCAACCACATTGTCACTTCACCACACAATACAAGATAGGAAACTCCTTCCTTACACATGATGCTACTTTTTATAATCCAAATGCATCCTTGTACAACATACTGTCATCTTTATTTTGTATCTGTGACAACATCTGAGTCACTTCTGTCCTTTTCCCCAAGGCAAAAGAAATAGAAAAGTAAATATTTAAGAAGAATGAAAACAACAATATAAAGATAAGTGAAGTTTTCTTCATGGAAAAATAAACAGGATACTGTCTGAGAACACCCAAGCTAGCATCACATGCTAGGAAGAGCCTCTCTCTTACATTAGCACTGTGTTTCTAGAGGGCACCACAGGGCGAGGATGAGCTGTTCTTATTAGGACTAGCTTTAATAAGACAACATTACTCTTACTCCAACATTTCACCCAAGAGGCAAGGTTAAAACCCCTAGAGAGGGCTTTGCAAAAATGTTTTTGAAGAATGATTGTTAAATCAAGTGCTGATAGAAAATGGAGGAGGCTTAAGAGGAAGCTGAATGACATAAAACCTCCCTTTCAGTAGGGTGTAGAGGATCAAGAAAATAGTAATTGAATCATAGGTATTGCTTGACCAGGATTAATTTGTTGAGTTCAAAAGCAGAGAGAAGTTGGTTAAGGACTCAATTTTTCTGTGTTCATTTTCTCTCACAGCTTTTGTGATGGTATCATTCTTCGTCAAATGAAAGAATAATATTGAATTTTTGCTGTTACCATTACTATTCTTTATTTTGCATTCATTTCTGAATATTTCCTTTAATATAGAAATCCCTGGTTTTTTTATTGTGCCCCTTTTTTCCAAGAGCTTTATACTTTAATGCAATTAAAATGCAAAGTTAACTAGATACTTATATATCAATTTGTAAGTGGTAACGATAATTGCATAAATAGACATATTTTTCTGGAAATATCATAATTTAAATTAGTTCTTTACAATAATGACAATTAAAAAGAAAAAAAATCAAAATAAGTAAATAAATACATAAATAAACAACCAAGCTGTAAAAACCCGAGGCCTTTTACTCTGTGAGCTCTGGTAAAGGAACTTACCCAATGCCAGGCATCATCCAAAGGTTCTTTTTGGTTTTGGGCTTTGATTATTATGCTTAATGATACCCTTATAATGTTTTTAAAACTATAAGGGGTGTTCAAATTACTTCACTGTCGAAAGGAATATCTCTGCATTGTACTGTGGAGAGATTGAAGTTAAATTTCCTGTTTGTTACATAAAATTAGTACTGCTTGAAAATGGTAGCACACCTTACAGTTTTTCAAATATAGTTGTGCAGTCACTTTTCTATTACATATCTAAGTCTAAAAACTATAAAACAGTTACTAAAAATTGTTAGTGAAACAATTTAGAAAAATAAGGTACTAATTGTATAATATTTTTACTGAGTTATGAGAACACAGATTGAATATTGTTAACGAAATATAATGACCTATTATTTACCTATATAGTGACTATATGCAAAAACATACTGACAGCAATTTATTTATCCCTTCTACAATCTTTAGCTTGTGAGAGAGCTTTCATCTCAAACAGGAAAAATCCATCAATCTACAACATAGGAAGATGCTTCAAAATTAGTTTGTACTTCATTCCTTCTTTGGTACAGGAAAAATTAATATGGTATCATTCCATAAGGAAAGGAAATTTACAGATATAGAATATAGCATCCATGTTTCAGTAGGCAGCCATTCATTTACACAGATTTTCTCACTTGAAAATTATCATAATCTTTCAACATTTTTTAAATGTAGGAAGAGCCAAAACTTTCATACATACTCAATCAGTTATTAAAAGTAAATTACAATATTTTTTTCTATTATTAGCTATATTTTGGTTGAACAGGGTTCATAGGTACTACAGAACAAACCACATATATAATGTTCCTATTTAAAGTATCATAGGTAGAGAACTCAAACATAATTCACCAAAACTTGTAAATGTGTAACATAATACAGTAAACTGAGGACTAAGTACCTTTTGGAGGAGTTCTGAAGTTGCTTTCAGCAATTTAGTTCTGCTTTTCATCTGAACAGTAAATTGACAGTGAAAGCACTGGCCTCTATGACAGAATTTTCTTGGGAAGAAAAGTTTAAATCATCTTAAGGTGTTCAGTGTGATAATAAGGTCCATGTAAAGGAAGTATTGCTGTCCCATTTTAAATAAAGTTTCAAATCATCTGAGCAGATGCTGAACTCTAAGCATTTACATAAACCCATCACTACTATGGAAGGCAAGTGAATGCTTTCAGTAATTTAATTCCTACAGAACCGAACCTCAACAGAAGTTCTTGGTATAAACAGAAGATGTAAGCAGATTTTTTTTATGAACCTGAATGAAAGCTCCCCTCTTTTGGATTCAAAATCCCCTAAATTCCCATACTTCAGGACTTGTGATAATCATGTCATAGCTGACATTCTAAAGAGAGATTCTTCTGATATTCCTGAGCTTTCCCTTTTTGATTATCCATCTGTGTTTTAATCTTTCTGAAAATGAAATTCAGTTACAAGCTAAAAGCTGCTAATGGATGTGAACAAATGGGGAAAAGAGTGACAATATGGTAAATCTGAACTTCCTTTCATTCCTGAACAATACTATCTTACTTAAGCATGAAGAAAACTTATGACTCTAATGATTGTCATATGGCACATTTTTGACATTATTTATAAAGACAGCTTCAGAAAGGTGACTCATAGCAGGATCTGACAAGTATTAGCATACATTATTGCCAGGTTGTGTGTGTAAAGCAAAACAGTTTTATCATGAAAATTTTAGCCATGACTGTTAGCCCTTTTGAAAATTTACACTGTACTTGTTTTTCTTTTTGTTCACTAGTTTAACAATCCTTTCATTCTTTAATTAATCATTTCTCCAATTCTGATTTTCTTTCCATGAAATCATCTCTGTCCTGTATTGATGCCTAAAGACACCTTAATGCAATAAAATGAACAAAAAAATGCACCTTTTAAAATAAAAAAGCATGTGTTGTTGCAAGCACTCACTGGTGTCTATATTGCTAAATGTAGACTGGTGACTGCCACCATGGTTGGATCAGATTTATTTCTGCTCCAAATGGTATATGACAGCTAGAATATACTGTGTGTGTGAAGTTATGGAGCCATTTTCTTCATTTTTTTTTTTTTTTTTAAAGGAAAAAACAAACTTTGTCTGAGATGAGTTGCCCAAACAGAAACCTGCTGCAGTAGCAGATGAGTGATTATGTAGTGATTTGCAGCATAATTACTTATGAGAGACTGAACAGTTTATGTTGCTGGCTTGATATCACTAAACTGTTTTGCATAGTCTGCTCTCCTTTTGCCCATTTTAACAAATTTAAACCTTTTCCAGCCTCCCTAACTGCAAGTCCTAGACTGTTTGCCGTATATTAAATTTAAAAAAAGATAAATAGAGTGCATCTTGGTATTCACAAAGGAAATCAGCAGGAGTTACTGTACTTTTGACTGCAAAGAGGTGCATAAAAATGAATATTTAATAGGATGTCCACTTAGGATACACTAAACATCATTACTGGCACTCGTCCAGCTAAGAAAAACAGAAGGGGGAGGAAACTACACACTGCTTATTTTAATTAGGTGAAATTATGTGGTTCAATAAAGCATGACAGCCTGCATAATGAAAGAAGAGCCCCATGTTTATGAGAGAATTATTGATGACAAAAATGTTGGCAGCATGCATGTTTTACTGAGACAGTCAAAAACCATTTTATTATCTTTTCATTCATAATTTCCTGCAACATGCTTCACTGTGTAAACTGATAACATAACCATGTGGTGGAGGAACCTTTCACTATTTTTTATAATAATGAACAAGGCCATTTTTCTTCTTCACTTCAGAGCTAAATGTTGTTGACCCTTTCGTAGGCTGATGTAGAACATGGTAGAAGCAAGCATAAGAAGGCAAAATAATATTTATCTTGAAAGGTGTTTATTCTGTGAACTGGGATAGAACACATTCCTTGGAGGCACAAGAGAGGGATTTTAAAAGTAAGAAATGAAGGCTGGATTCTGATCGGCACCATAAAGTGTAATTTTTGCACTTCATAATAATAGTTGCCTGTCTATAATTTAGAACAGAAGTAGAATATGTATTCTGCTTGCTGTATTTAAGCAAAACTTGACAGAAAGCTAGGAAAATTTTACATGGAAAATAGATGTTATCTTGAAAAATTCAACATTTAATTATTTAGAAAAGCAATGTCAGAGCTTCTCTAATGTTTAGGGATGCAGTAGTGCAGGAAAGAAATAAAAGCTATCACATGAAATGTGCCACAATACGTCAATTTTTAAACAGGAAATGAATAAAAGTATTTTTGAAAACATGAGCCAGTAAAAAGGAAAGAAGAATAAGAAAATTAATTTTATAAAGAAATATTGTAAAAAACCCACCCAAATCAAAATTTTGACTAAAACAAATCCCTTTGCATGCCCTTTCACTTAGGAAGACAAAAAAAACCCACAATATTTCTGAATAAAACTAGCTTCTTTATATCGGACATAAAGGTGCAATAAGCTTATTTATACTTTTGTAAAGAATGCAAGCCCTAATCTCAGGCCACCTCCAGCACAACAAAAGGCATCTATCCTCTGTCAGTGGACTTGAAATGGATTTTAATATCAGTTCTGTCAAGATCAGCATATGGAGTATAATGAAAGAACACAATTTTTTTTTTGTTCCTGCAAGAAAACTGAAAAAAGTGGTTGCTCCCTTGAAATATTTCAGTGTTACTTCATACATAAACTCATGCACACAGGTGTGTACCAACAAAGTACTCTCCATTTAGAGGAACTTCCGCCCAGAGCAACTTTTCACAAAAGCTTAACTGAAAAATATGAGGGAGGGTGGGCAGAGGAAAGAGAGAAGATGATGTTTGTAGCATCTGCTTTCTGCTAAAAGGAGAAGGCAAAGGTCTGATACAGGAATTCAGGTGGTCATTTCTTGTTGTGGTCTAGATTCAAAGTTACTGGGATAATATTTTACCAAAAAGAAAATTCTAAGTATTTTTCTTACATATTTTTCTTACATTCTAAGTATTTTTCTTACATTTTTCTTACTGCAGCTGTAGTGATGGAAAGACAACTATTTTCTCTGTATCCTAGGCACCACGATATCCAACTGCTCTGATCCTTACATTCTTGTTTTGCTAATGATTGTATTTTATTTTGCTTTAAAATGAATAGTAATACATATTTCCAAGCAAATATTTGCTAAAGTTATGACATAGGACTGTCTGAAAATATAATCTAGAGGGTAAGGCTGATTAATTAAATCACCATTCACAACAAAATTTTGTCACACCTTCATTTAAGATAAATGACTTTTAGTTATACTCAGATAGTGACTGGCAAGACCCATTGGTAAGGGGCATAGGGGCATGATGTTCACATTCTTGTAAAGGACACCAAAACACATCAGGGAGTTCTTATGCTTTTATTGTATAGTTGCCTTAATTTCAGCCACCAGCCCACTATTTAGACTGGAAAGGTTTTGGCTAACAAGCCCTTAATTTTGCACTGTGGCCTTCAATATGTTCCCAACTCCCACAGCCAACTCCTCACAGGTGCTGGCTCACAAGCCACAAGTCACCAGTACTCAAGGGTGCTGGCTAACAAGCCACTACCCACCTCCACACCCCCACAGCAAAGTTAAGTACAGAGTATGGGGTAGAATATGATGGCTGTGCTTCGCCCATGAAGACAGAAAAAGGGAGAGAGAGAACAAAGGACATCACTAGTCCTTAGGTCCTGCCTTGGTCCTGTTGGGCGGAGTTGCGACAAGCAATGAGAGTGAAAGAGAGGAAAAAGAATGTTAGGGGGCCTGATCTGATCCCTTTTGTAGCTAACCTGGTGCATGCTTCTAATGTGAACAAGATTTTTTACACTCACTTGTTCCCACATGCACAGCCAGCCCTCCTCCAGGAAATGAGCTGGGGGTGGGACTGAGGACAAGTCTCAAGGGGTAGCAGAAAGTTGACTCAGCATAGCACTGCTCCAGCTCCACAGGACCCTGTCCTCTGATCACACCTTTCCTAAAGCAATACTCAGAACATTTGAGACTAAACATGCTTAGTTCTGGACCTCCACAGTGACAACTTCACCTAAGACTGACTTATGCATATTAATACACTTGTTAAGTGGATCAAAACCTTCAGACAAGACAGTCTGTTAAAATCACGGTGTTCATTCTTCACATTTTCCTGTCACAGATCCCTGCATTTCTTTGGATCCTTCGGAGCTAACCCTCGTCTGTATCTCCAGTAGGGTATTCAGGTCCAATAAATATTAATGGTTGTTAAAAAGGGTTTTGCTACTGGAGAGTCTTTTCTTAATTTTGTATACAGCATTTAAATCAAAACAAAAAGTCCTGACCTAAGTTGAGTAGCTAAAAGATGTTCTGCCATCACTAATTTTAATCTTATATTTAGCTACCATAAACAGTGAGCTTTTGCCAAAGAGAGTGGCTAGCATAGCTAATTGGCTTGAGATTTAAAATTATAACAATAATTGTTGTGTACTTCTTGTGATTAGTTTAATTATCCCCATTTCCTCTGAAAGCCTCAACATTAATTCCCATTGACTCTAATGTTAATTACTGGCAGGGGCAGAGATGTTCAGATGCTGGCTCATGCTGCAAAGTGAAGTAATTGATAACTTCAGCAGATGGTTCTCTGCTTTAAAGAAATGCCATCTTAACCTGCCATTGTTTTCCTTTTTCCTATTTTTTTTAAGAAAAAATATGGACAAAATCAAGAACAACAATACAAAATATTCCTGATACAAGTGAGAAAAGTGTTAAAAATATGTTTTCAGCATGTTGGCAGGCCTTTTTGGGGTGGCAGAATGGGGCACAATTAAAGGAAAATAATTGCAGCCCAGATAATTTCATCTTGACTTGCTACTCCATTACATCCCTTATACCCTGTCACAGGCATTTGTTTCTCATCCTGACCTCAGCACTGACCAGAGCAGCAGAAAGAATCTCGCAGGTTCAGCAGGGCTGCTATTGCTGAATATCCTGCCGTCTCCCAGAGGGAGAGGTGTTCATTTGAGATTTTAGAGAACAAGAGCCTTTTCATAACCTCAATTACCACAAGGTCAATCTGCAACCGAGCGTTCAAGTGGTACTTAGATTGCCTGGTAAGCAGCTGTGGCCCAAGAGCTGTGCTGAAACCAAGCTAAACAGTCGTCAGTGTCTATCTGGTAATGACAGAAGTGAAAGAGATCCTTTCTGATAATTTTCTTTTTGAGGAATGGGGGAAGGGATTTGATTCTCAAACAAGTAAAGCCTTGTCAAGATTAAACATTCATTTGTAATTCATAACAAATGTCTCTGTTTCCCTCCATCCTTCAGTCATATAAACATAGGTATGCATGTGTGTATATGTGTACATATGCATAGCTACATGCACTATTTACAAAGAATTTTTCTCTAAGCGACTACTTCTATATATTACGACATTTAAAAATCATTATGCATGCGTTCTGCTAGCAATGAATTTATATTAAATTTTTTTGTGATAAATATATTTATGCTCTGACATGAGATTCATGCATAAGAATTGAAAATTACTGTGAAGGTGATGGCAATCTGTCAATTGATTGAGAATCCTTCAATCCCTTCAACTTTTATTCTTTCAGTAAGGTCTTACTGTAGGTCAAAGTACAGTAGGAAAAACAGAATTACAGTGAGATGAATAAAGCAATTCAACTAGATTAGAAACCCATGTTCAGCATGGCAATGCCTAAACTGGAATGTTCTAAATCAAAACCCCAAAATGAAACCAAATGGTCTAACTTAACGTCTATTACATATCATGGTAAGGCACTAAATATGTTGTAGTCACTGCAATTTGAATGCTTGTGATGTATTAGAAACATACACATTTTAAGCAATATGCCAGCTCTCTTTGATCCTCCTTCAGAGCTCTAAGCCCTTGCTGACAGTTACTTAAGGCTGACAACTGTCTGGAAGAAAACCCAACCATTATTGCACACACAGATTGTATTCTATTATTATTATATGTTGCCTTTTTTTTTTTTTTTTTAATATGAAAGAAGCTTTCCAGTACCTCTTTCAAAAATCTATCTAGAAGATATATTGATGAAATCTCTACTTCTGTCAAGGACTGAGCAAGCAAAAAGGTAGCCTTTGTACTCTCTGCTGCCTGTACTTCATATGACTGTCACTTTTACTGAAACTCAACTGAGGTTTATCTCACCTAACTTCAGTCATCCACAGAGTAGAAATCTGCACCTGCAAAAGCTGTCTAGAGTTCTTTTGCAGTCAGTGGAGAAAAGCAGGCATAACCACAAGGTGATTCATCTCATCCTAAAGCTGGCATCCAAACCAGGGCAGATTAATCACCTTCCAGAAGTTAGGTGAGATGAATCCCAGCTCTACTCATTTGAACAGTGGTTTTGCCACATAATGTGACTCAGAGCTCATATAGTCAAGACTTCAAGTGAGGCATGAGCCTAGCTCATGTCTGTGAAAGACAGAATGTGAATTTTTTACTACAGATGCTGAAACCGACTGTGGTTTCATCTTCTTGCAATCAAGTAAGTATCACATATTCACACATAAACGATCAATGTTCCACAAAACAGTAAAAGATTTAGTGAAAATAATACAGAATTAAGACACTCAGAACTGCAACCATCCCTATGTTACCTTCAGGATTTCCTAGATACCTTCTCTTTTCATGTCTGTTAGAGTTCCTCCTCTTTGAGAAAATTAGTGATTAGTTCCTACCTACCCAGACAATAGATCCAGCTTTCTTCCAAAGTCCCATCTGGCCTGGAACTCACTGTCAAGTTTTGCCATCTCATAAAGGGTGTGAATGACAACCTTCTTGGAGCATGGCAAATGGACCAATGTATTTCTCCTCCCCTCAAGAGATCAGTACATATTTGTCTACTACTTTTCGCACTTTGGCTGAAAATAAAAGTTTTCTTCCTATTCTCCATTCCTTCAGAGACTGGTTTTCTGACTAACCAATTCTACAATTTTTTTTAGTTCACAAAGAAAAAATGTTCAGAAAGAATGGAAACTGTTCTACCTTTAAAAAACAAATTTTGTCCTGGAAGGCAAATTACACAGAAGATGATAATTGCACACACACCTTGTCTATCAAACCTATCAAACATTTGGTTTGATAAAGAAGTTCTGTGGGAGATTTCCAAGAGTTTCAGGACAGCAGTTAATCCTGAGCCACTTCTGAATTAAATAGATTTATATAAAACATAAGCACAATTTGACAGAAAAAGTCAAGGTTTGTTTGTTTTTGTTTTTTTTTAGATAATGTTGGTTTGTTTGTTTGTTTAGTAATGGAATCATTTCTTGCTTGCAGGAAAGGATTCTGAGTTTTTCACCTCAGATAAACCGAGGTAAACACCAGGTGAAATGCTTATATACAAGAGAAATCAATTTAAGAGAGAAGCATTTACATCAGCATTAACAAATTCATCTGTTCTAGACAGTATCATGAAACCAGTGATATTTAGACTGGTCTGCATCTGCTGTGCCAGATCCCTGTAAGAATGTCCATACAGTATAGCCCTTGGATTTGCCTCTTCTCTTGTTTTTATGTGTGTCACTCAAATAATTTTGTAACCATAACTAGTTATCTTGTGTTCATTTTTTTGAAACAAAAATAAAACCAAAAAACTCTGCTTGTATATTGCATATACTGAACTATGGCAGGAGATGGTCTCTAGGTTAAACAGGAGGTCAAAGGTTTTTGTGGTAGAGCTAGAAGTTACTTGAGAAAACACAGCACTGGAAACTATCTATAAAAGTACATGTATTATGAAATATGGAGAATCAACCTCCATGGAATGCTTTGTGCCCATCCATAACATTAAAGATCTTTCAGATCCTCAATAGATTTTATTTATTTATTTATTTTTTCAATCTTATTTTCTTATTTTCTTATGTGTTTAAGATATCAGCAAAACTTCTTGAGTAAACTGTTGGCTGATGTATACATTTCAGTCTCTTACTGAAGCTGACACATTTTTCCAGTTTATTATTTCTATAGTTTTAAGATTTCTGGTGTGTTAGTTTGTTTGCTATTTCCTTAGACAGGAATATTGAAAAAGGAAGATTACTGATTATTGATTATTTTGATTATTTTTCTTCAGAACTATTTTGAAATATTTTTACATTGAAATGAGGACAGTAGAATTGCAGAAATTATTTTACTCAGCATTTCAGTTTCTGTCAAAGCTACTCAGCTTTACTAAAAAGGAACGAAGAGGGGATATTTGGCTAAGGAATTTTGTCCCAGAAGGCAAGTTACACAGAAGATGATAATTGCACCAGCACCATGTCTGCAAATTCAATAAAATGCTTAGCACAGCCCATCTCTGTGCTGAGTATACAAAAACCAAGTGGAACCCCTGGGCACTGCAGAAAATACTGCAGGACACCTGATACCATTCACTGTCGTTTATCTTCCTTAGTGTCGAAACTTTGTAAAACCTGGCAAAACACACACACAAAAAAAGAAAACTCAGATAGGGAACTGATAATTGTCAAGGTCAAAAGGACTGTTATTCTTCTTTAAAACTGTCAGCAAAAATAGCATTTGCAAGCTCACTTCTTTTTGTTTGGCTTTTTTTTTTTTTTCAGCTTTACATTTTGACATTTTAAAAGCCCATGTCTAGATTTTCAAGTGAGTTCTTTCCCCACTGGAATTAGAGCTTTAGCTATCAGTACTGAAGGACAATTATATGTAGAGATGGTCAGCTGGATCAGTTTACTCAAGTTCTAAGTGACTGTTTTTCCATGTTTCCAAAAGTAGGTCATTGGTTTATTTTTTTTCCCCTGGTGAAAGTGCACTAGAACCTGCATCTTAGTGTGTGCTAGGAAAGCACTTGGCACATGCTGAGACCTGAAAATTCTCAGAAAGTTCACAGGGTCTCCAAGGATTTCTTATTCTGTAACATGCTTGCCAACCTCTATCTTAATTAAAGCACTCATTTCTGTAAACCTGATTTTTACAGTGATTCCTGAACTTGTATATTTTCTCCTTTTGACACCCGCTCTTGTTTAGTTGATGGCTAAACATATCAGCTTTGACATTTTCATAACTCTAAAGAAAACACAGTTCATCTACTCACAGTTTGCATGCAATGTCTTTCTGTCCCAGATTCAAATAAAAAAGCAAAGATCTTCCTTTTGGACAGTTGTAGACAATCATTTAATGGTCAGTAATTATGACACTCAGATCTATTCCTTAATTCTCAAAAATACATTCTGATTTAAGGAAATACCAGACAGTGAGGTTGCCCTTCTAGCAAGTATAAAAACTACCAGTTTATAGCAACAAAACCAATTGCTGTTAAGGTACCTCTACTAGTGCCCTGCGGCAGCTGTGTTGAGCCAGTTCGAGTCTAGGGATTATGGGGGCACAGCACAACAGCAGCATAACCACTCTGTGTTCAAGCCTATTTGCATCCACTCCTGTATTCATGCTGTAATTTCCTACTTTTATTCTTTCTAATTATTTTGTATAAATCAAATTAAATTTGAAAGGCAATGTAATATCCCATCTGAATCTACTGAGTATTTTATGCTACATGCTATTGCATACTCCAATGTTTCAGAGGCACTCATTCAAATTCCCTGAGTAAGAGGAAATTATATTTAAATTTCTCATATATGAAGAACAGTTTTGCTCTTATTGCCTTCTTAGGAGACAGTGATGGCACCACACCTGGCATCTGTTTCTTGCACACAGTGTGGTATAGCAGATTTTTTCCTGGAGACATCTACTAGAGCAAGTACATGGATGAGAATGAGATAGGAAGATAAATATTTAGTTTGTAGTTCCTTAGGGACCTTGAGCATAAGGTAATCAATCAATTTTTTTAAGCACTGGCAAGACTTCTGGACATGTCAAGAAATATAATTTTTGGAAGCATGGAAAACTTTAATACCTAGGACTTAAGGCCCTTAAGTATACAGCAAATAGCAATCAAGTGCATATGCTGATCATCTGATGTTTGCACTGTGTTTCATAATGAGATAACTGTGATGTATGATAAATCCACCTCTCATATCCTCCGAGTATCAACTCTTTGCTGATAAGGTAGGTATAATAACAACACATTATCTGTGGAATATTCACAGAATTACAGAATCTGAGAACATACTGAGTTGGAAGGGACACACAGGGATCGAGTACAACTCTTGACCCTGCAAGAGTCTCACCATGTGCCTGTCCAAATGCTTCTTGAACTCTGTCAGGCTGGTTCTGTGTCCATTTGCCTGGGGAGCCTCTTCAAACCTTTTCCTGATATCCAGCCTAATGGGCTGATATCATATCTTAATGGTTTCCTGATATCCAACCCAGTGGGGGTCAACCCACTACACTTTCCCAGCACAAGTTCAAGCCTTTTCCACAGGTCCTGTCACTGGTCATAAGAAATAAGAGATCAGTGTCTCCCCCTCCTCCTCACAAGGAATTTGTATACTGCAATGAGGCCTCCCCTCAATCTCCTCAGCTTCAGGATGAACAGGCTAAGTGCCCTCAGCTGCTCCTCACACAGCTTCTCCCCATACGGCTTCTCCTCTTCACCACCTTTGTTGCCATCTTTTGGACAATCTCCAATAGCTTAATATCTTATATTGTGGTACCCAAAACTACACACAGTATTCAAGGTGAGGCTGCCCCCTCCCTTGCCCCGCTGGTGATGCTGTGCCTGATGCCCCCAGGACACACTTGGCCCTCCTGGCTGCCAGGTCACTGCTGGCTCACGTTCAATTTGCCATCAACCAGGGCCCCCAGGTCCCTTCCCATTGTGCTGCTTTCCAGCATCTCATTCCCCAGTCTGTCCATACATCCAGGGTTGCCCCACCCCAGGAGCAGAATCCAGCACTTTCCCTTGTTGAACTTCCTATGGCTGGTGACTGCCCAGCCCCCTGTTTTATCAGGGTCTCTCTGCAGGGCCTCCCTGCCTTCAAGAGAGACAGCAGCTCCTCCCAGTTTTGTATTGTCTACAGACTTGTTTAGTATTCAGTTGACATTCTTGTGGAGATGGGAAGAAAGCAACTGTACAAGTAAATTAATATCTCTAACAGAAAGCCAGAGTCATAAAGGATGTTGGACATTGCAAATTAAATCATGATATAAAAATTATGTTTAAACTTTATTTTTTCTAAAGATTTTCAAGTTCAAGTGTTTGCACCATATCTGTATCACAATCCCTTTCTGATATAATATATATGATTTTTATTTTCAAAAAATGTGCATATTTATACTTACTAAATAAAGAGAAAACACATTTTTTCTGGCACAGTGTGTTCTATCAAGCTATAGATAGATAGCTATGCAGTCAAATTAAATCCTTGCTACCCGAGGGATGACATCTAAGCTGGAGTAAATACCATTATAACTTAACTAGCAAATGTGGGGTTTTTTTAATTGTCTAGTATCAATTCTTTCCCACCTGATTGAGGTACAAGAGCCACAGTGTGTTTTGTTTATTTTCATGAGGTAGCATAGTAGTGATTTGTTCAGAATTGCAACATCCCAGAGCTATCTTGAGAGTGTCTATGTGGCCCTTGGTAATTTCTGCAATTGCTTTTTTTTGCCCCATTTGTTTAATTTCAATTGCAATTTTTCCTCCAGGAGTTGTCACTTTTCCAATGAATAGCCAGGACTAAGGTTTTACTTTGTCTGTGTTTCAGAAACTGGTGGAAGTTTTACAATATGCAAGCGGACTAAGCATTTGGATACAGTACACTGGCTAGATGATTGCTAATTCTTGTTTTCTGGAGCAGTTTGAATGTAGTGATCAGCATTTTTTCAAAGAGTATGACAAGCAGGAAAAAAACCCCCAACACTATATATCTCTATGTATATAGACATGTAGAGCTGCCCTTGGAAACTAAGTAACAGGATAAAAATAATAATAAAAAATATTATTAGTAGTAGCAAAAATAACAATGATGAAAACAGTGGTAATGAGAACACCCTAATGAGAATCCAGATTAGAATAATGTGCAGCAATACAGTATAACTCAAAGGTATTTTTCCGTCCTTGAACTCTCTCCACATCTTTTTCTTCAGCAAGTATAAAAGGAAAAAAATAATATTCTCCCATTCTACCTTCTAGTTTTACCTCAGGGTAAAAAAGGAATGATTAAGAATTTTACTTAAATAGAGTATATTTGTAGGTTTTTTACATGTATATTTGAGACAAAGAAAAGTGGCTTTTTTTTGTTTGACCGCTCCACTGACAGAGACAATAGAAGTTCACTGGTATCTTAACATACTTTCCTGTCTCTAGGGATCAGAAAATGAAATATGCTTTGTAGTGCCATTCAAAGCACCAAAGCAAAAGAGCTTTCTTTACTCCATTGTATTTCTCTAAATTCATTCCCTTTAAAAAAAAAAAAAAGAAGTTCAAAATTCAGAATTTCAGGAATTTATAGCTGCTGAATATTTTGTTTTTCTGCTTCACAATATAACTATTCTATGACAACACAAAGTACTATATTCCTACAAATCAAAGTAATAACATTAAGCCTCAACTTTGTACAAGTGCAAGAAGTTATACAGTGTTCAAGGTGGTGACAAGTAATCTGCATTTCCTGGTAAAAATTTCCTTTGGAACTGACTTTTTCTTTCTTTTTTTCTATTATGTTTATCTTTATTCATTCTTTTTTCCCCGAGGCAGGTGTGAAGTTTGGTTCTCAGTGCTTCTTTATTTTAGAGTACACAGTTTAAATATGATAAACCAGAATGCATAGTCTGACACACTCCCATATGGTGGCATGAATGTCATGTCTTAGAGAGGACATTTTCACCACAGAAAGATAAGGAAAGCATTTGTTTATGGTAACACAACTGTTGTTTTACTCTGTTGGACTGAGAAGAGCAGGAGTTAAATTATCTGTATAGAAACTGGATGATTTGTTGCTATAAAGTCCTTGGGTTAGGTTCCTCATTGAGGGGAGCTGCAGCAACTTGTCTCACATACAGTAATGACTCTGGAGCAACTACTTTATTGCCTACAAGAGTGAACAATGAGGCCTCTGGGAACCTGGGCTTAGATCAATAATAGAGCTGAGAACAGCTTAATTTAGTGCAATCATAATTTGCATGATTTTTCTTCTGCAACTTGTATTATATAAAATTCTCTTATGAAAGAGCTAGCAAAAACCCCACTGGACAGTGCAAGAAGAGAGATAGAGGGCATATCTAATTTCCTTGAAGTTTTAGAAGCAATCTATTTTATGTAAAAGAAAATGTGTTTTTTCCTAGTTGTTCCTATAGCTGCTAGAATTCTAGATGCCAAACAGGAACAAGACTTTTAAATGAAATCTAGAATGACTGAGAGACCTATGTGACAATTTTAACTGATATTATAATCTTTTTCCACAACTCATGTTCCTTGAAAATGTACAATTTGTGATTTCTTGCTCGATTAGTTTTAATCCATAGCTCAGATTTGTTTGGTCATCACTATGAAAAAAGCTGGCTACTTCAGCGACCTTAGAAACAAGATGTTCTTAAAGTGTTAAGAAGAGTACCAAACATTTCAGGGAGATAAATATTGTGTAGGGATAGGTATAATGGCAAAGAAAACAGTTTTGCTAATCATGAACAGTGACTGAATTACCTTTCTTATCAATTGGACATGTTTCTGGTATAGTAAATTAATATAAATGGGTAAGTAAGCAGCTGTGAGGAGGTCCCAAATTAGTATGAAAGATATCAACTATTTATGCAACTATATTTTTCCTATTAAGCTAACAACCAGCTAGACCATGTGGCCACATTTCAGATTAATTTATAGAGGTGTAAATCTCAGATAACACTGTTGTAAATCTGGAGTAATTCCAGTGAGCACAATGAAGTTACTCACAGCTTGCATTAGTGTAATTGGAATTGGAATACAGTCTCTATTGCAATAAGGCACCAAGTATGTGGCAAAATTCATTTTGCCGGAGAAAAGCCTCTTAAGTTTTCCACTGAAATTTACTTCAGAGGCCAAATAAGTGTAGAGCTGTCTGCCTAATCCCAGGATGGACTAAGTAAATTTATACTGCGTTCTTTTCACAGAGCTGTTCATTGTTAATGGCAAATTCACTTGTGTGTGCTTCTAGGAGACTGCCTAATTCATATACCATTTAAAACAGAACCACTGCTGATAGCTGTAATTAGTTACATAGCAACCCTTCCTCCTGCTGCTGCAAGAGTGAAGCTGCTAGTCCAACTTCTGTAACAGGCATGTACCAATTAGTAAAGCCTGAACCTAGTCCAGTGATACTGAAACGAAAGGGTAACAGTTGAGAAACTGAGTTTACTTTTTTTTGTTTGATCTTGGAGGTATTACATTTGCAATTTGGTTACAAAGATCAACTTCAAAAAAATAGTTGTATCTCATTTTGTTCCTTCTAGATTGTGCAGTAAATACACTTTCTTTTTCATAACACTACAGTTACAGGAAAATGCTGAATGACAGAATAAATGGTCTAGTATCGGATATTAATTTGGAAACATTTAACAAGTCCAGTGTCCTGCTTTCTTCGTTCTAATCTTCAAAAGATTTATTCTCAAACTGTATAAAAAATTCTGAGATCTTAGTAGGTAGGTGTTTACAAGATCTAGATTAGAAATCTAATCAATTTTGGGGTTTTTTCCTCTTTCTGTATGAGTATAGAGGTAATTTGCTTGTCAGCTGGTGAGGGATAAAATGAAGTATTCACATCTATTTCTCAAGCAGATAGTCTCTTTTTCTTCCGTAAGGAAACATTTTATTTTGCTGATCCTTCAAATTTGCTTTCTATTCACTTGCTAAATTCTACAAGGCTTTTCCAAGTATTTGACTTACATTTTTGCATCTATCTACAGTTTAGTGTTCATATATACTTAACATTTGCTCTGTCTTCTGCAACATCAGTTTTCAGTGTTTTCTCCAAGTGATAACTAGGAAAGAAAATTTACCAATCAGAAACTAGACTAAGACTTTTAGTGACATTTCTGACTCTCTCTGCAAAATCTTTTCTCACCACTTTGGACACAAAATCCAGCTAATACAATTTTTGCATAGGAATTCCAACTGTCTTGAAAAGCCTAGTAAGAAAGTCCTTCTAAAGAAAGCTTCTTCATTTGGTATAATCAAATACTCTTGCATTTGATCCTAGAGTTGACAAGGGATGGATGCTTTGAAGGTTTTCAGGGGGAGCTCATGCGCTCATAAGGTGTCTATTTCAGGAATCTAATTTAGGTGCCTGACATCTCTCCGTGGTCCTTAACAGTTAATGAACATCAAAGCTACACAACCAAACTAGATAATTCTGAAATAATCTCTCCAGAATCATGTGTAGGATGGGCACTTGGTTCCCAGATAGGCTGCTTTGCTTTGCTAATTTACTATTAGGAAGTTGCATTATTTTCTACTATAAACATAATGCATCTCTCTCCCCCACTGATTTCAAGAGCATCTAAAAAATCCAAGTCATACTTTGTATACATACAAGTTTCTCTGGGAAAAATTAATACAAATGATGCAGTGTATGGAGATGAAACTTTTTGTGTCTAATTCACCATATATCAAGGTCTGAAAATAAAGTTTTTACTGAATAGAAAATATGCTTGTGGTAAAATGTGGGTCAGCCTGTGAATTGTGTAACCCCCCATGGAATTTCCTTGTCATCAGCAAGTCAGAAGAATGAAGTCAGCATGACTTCACTCAGTTGTGGGTCTTCTGTTTGTTTTGTTTGTTTGTTACCTGATGTAACAGGAGATTTAGGAGATATAAAACTATAAAACTATATTTGAAAGAATGCTACTGAGCAGACCACGTGTGTTACGTGGGATGTGCACCAAGGTATTCCTTGTTAAAAGCACTTGAAAGGTCCTTTGCCAGTGGCGTTCATAACTGAACTAGCACATTTCTATGCACTCCTTCTTGTTTCATAACAAGGTAATTGTTATCCCAGTAAACAGAGTGATTACACAAACCAGCTCCTCCTTCCATCTCTGCTCTCCCCCTCACCCCTCACAAAGAAAAACCCAATCCAAATCAAAACAAACAACCCACTTTCGTGTACTAAAACCCAGAATCCTAAAACTATCATCACAAAAAGGTGGTATATTTCCTGAATCCCAGGCAGCTGACATTGGGGTCACTCTCTTTAATCATGGAAAGAGTGGGGAGTGGCTCCCACCTGGAGAGAGAGAGGAAATAGCATTCCTGTCATCCCAGATTGTTTAAACATGTTGCTGATACAGCAATGCTATTGACAAGCAGCAGCTGTGGAGGGGGCTCTCCTTGTTCCTGTATCTCCACTTGCAAAGAATTCCTCAAAGACAGTTTTGTGATTTTATGGAACAAAGATATGATAAAAATTGACTGATCTTGCTTAACATATGAAAGAACTGTCCTTTACATAGCAAGCTTTTGTTTTTCAAAATTATGTAAATCATTATATTTTCTCACTACAGATGAAAAAGAGTAAGAAAGTTTCCTACAGAAGGAACCAGATTTTGAAATTCCTTAGCTTCCTGGAAGCATTTTAAGAAAAACAAACAACTACCCTTGCACTTGCAAAAGCCTGTAGCCTGTACAGAGAAATGTGGTGACCACAAAGAAATTATTTCTCTACAATAGGAAATAAAGAAAAAAAAAGATTGATAGATACAACTATATGGAATGCAGGCTGAAGCTGATGAAAGGCAGAACACAGTTTTGGAAGCTCAGGTACAGATAAATTCTGTTCAATCAGTGAAATGAAAAACTTGCCACATTGATGAGAACAGTACAAGAGTCTGAAGAGACTAAAATAGAAGGAAAAAAACCTGAATTCCCTGAGAGTCAAATTCTGAGAGGATCAAACATGATAGATGGCAAACGAAGAACTATCATGACTTGCTGTCAGGGAAATTGCTTTAGTTTGGTTTTATTGTGTTTGCTACTTTATTTTGTGCTTTCCTTTCAAGGGCAGAAAATGAGGGAGAAAAAATTTAAATTCAGGATAGTTTGGGGAATTTTGTGTCTCTTTTTAATGAACTTTTGTTACTGTTTAACCCTATTCTATCTCTTGGCCAGCTCTTTGAAATTCCATTCTTCCACAAATTTCATATAATAGCCATTTAAAAATTCTAAATGTTAGTAGAGATTTACATTATTAGATGTTTACATTATTAGATCAGTGCTAAAAGATGCAAGAAATTGGTACATACTCGGTGGAGATAGACTCCAAGAATGTTTAGCTGCTAAAAATAAGATTTGATGTTCAATATATGTACAATCAGTAGCTTTTCCAAGGTCCTATCCAAATTTGGTGGCTTTTCACAAACCTATGCCTTGTATTTCAAAAAAATAAAACACTGGAAAAACATTTCAAGTAACACTTCTCAATGGTTAAACAAAATTTTCTTAGCTGACTTGGTTTAATTTTATTGTTCTTCTTGTTTTCCTACACAGAGTGAAAATGTTAGATTGAAGCTAGCACAAAAATCTCACATATTTAGGCAATGCTTTTCTCTGAAACCACATCATTAAGGAAGTGAGAAGAGCCTGACCAGAATGGGTTTAGGAGAGGTAAAAGGAAAAGCGAGTAAAACTATTTATTTAATTAAAATAGACTGTCATTATTCCTTCATTTAAAACAAAACAAAACAAAACAAAATGGTAATTCACAGTTATATATGTATGAAGTTACATGCAATTAATAGAAATGTTTAAAAAAGAAAGTTTCAGACAAATTTAGTAACAAATAATGCTACAAGTCATG
This sequence comes from Rhipidura dahli, assembly GCA_013399225.1. NCBI lineage: Eukaryota > Metazoa > Chordata > Aves > Passeriformes > Rhipiduridae > Rhipidura > Rhipidura dahli. The sequence continues at coordinate 700,925 of VXAC01004554.1, read as the reverse complement.
TGTAGGATGAAAAATGTGTTAAAGATATGAAAAAAGAGGCACTGATGCCTTTTCCATGAGAATTAAAAAAATTTCCAGATATAATATATGGTAAGAACAGCTGATGGTTTATTTATGAGAACATTATGAGCAGATAAGAGGGGATACATATTTTCATAATGTCACCCCAGGACAATGTCATTTTTATATACCCCTTTCTCATTCACTTCCACTGATTTTTTAATCTCTGTGTGTGGTTTTTGTTTTTTTTTTTTGTTTGTTTTGTTTTGAGTTTTTTTAAGAAATATAAGCAAGCTGGTAAACAGATAACCTTTTTCTAACAGCAACATCTTGAGTGGGGGTGGGGAGCAACCCCAACCTCCTCTGTGCCCAGTCAGCATGACTCCATCAGGACAAATGGTTTTACTTATTCACACACTAGTAAAATCCTCCCTGCAGAGCCAGGTTTAGCACGGTCTAATTTTTCTGTTTTATTTTTGTTTCCCACAGATGTTGAAGACACTAGAATGAGAAGGGCCTTTCCTACTGGGAATTTTAGACAGGCTTTTCTCTGTAAACTCCAGTATTAAAATGTAAAAGAGAGCAAGATAGTTTGGGATATTTACAGAAAAAAAAAGCAGGAGGAAAATTTTTTTTCTCGAAAAAAGGCCAATTACTTGGTTAATAATAATGACAGATAGTTATATCAGTGTTAACACCACACACTTTTTCTTCACTTCCTCTTTTTCATTTACATGGATAAAATCAACCAACAACTTGGAGATGTTTTCATGCTCAGCTCACTTCAGATTTCTCAAATGCAGTTGTCTGCATCTGAGCCTTTCGTGACCACCTCCCTCCGTATTAAATGAAGATAAAAGGACTAACAAAGAGTATAATACTTTAGGGTCGCTTTATATATTTACTTTAGGACAAGAGTAATCTTACCCTGAGTCTTGTGGTTTTTGACGTCTAACTCTCAACAGTGCAGTTGACTTGCTAAGGCACGGATATCTGCATTCTAACTTCTGGGTTTGATAAGACAAATCCTGCCCTTGACATTCACCTTCTGGTCACAAAGAATGAGTTGCCTCAATCCATAAAGACAATTCAGTCAGATGAAAAGGAAAGGCAGCAAAATAGAACAGCAGTACTGGACCAATTCAAAGGAATGCAATATCCATCAAAGCAGAGATGGTCACAGAGACGTCCCTCTGAGTGACCACAATATATCAACTATCTAACATGGAAAAGAAACAATCAAAGCAGTCTTCACAGGAGAACATACTGTAAGAAAAACAATTTGAAATGGTATCAGATAATGGAAGACAGATGCTTTTACAAGAACTGCAAATAATGCAAACCTATGATCCCATTTTTTTCAGTGTACTAATAAAAGAAAGGAAAAACAGAGGAAAAGGAGAAAAATAATGGGAAAAAAGGTTAAAATAAGAAAAAACTCAAATTACCTAAAACTTGCAGGCTTCTATGACATGAGACCTGATGAAATGCAACCCAGGACCCTGAAGAAACTCAGAGATATATTTGCCAAAATGCTTTCTTCGTATGTGAAGAATCATGGTAGCCAGGTGATCTCTCCAGTTACCAGAGAAAAGGAAACATCACATTCATTCTTGAAAAGGGTGGCCCTGGTAACTACATACTACATACCTGGCACTCAGGTACCTGACTAGATCTTCCAGGAATTTATGTTGAAAGATGTGAAAGACAGGGAGGTGATTAGAGAGGCAACATGGTTTCATCAAGGGCAAATCACACCTGACTAAGCTAGTGGCCTTCTCTGAAAGAATGACTGTACCAGTGGACAAAGGAAGAGTTATCAATTTCATCTCCCAGGAGTTCTGTAAAATCTTTGATATGATCCCACATTACATTCTTACTTCTAAATAGGAGAGGCAAATGTTTGAGGTAAGGACTCTAACCAAAAGTTGCAGTTAAGGATTCTAGGACAAAATGGAAACCAGTGATGACTTGTGCCTCTTGGGAGTATAGACATGGACCAAGCACAGACTGGGACCATTGCTGTTTAACATCTTCACCAGTGACACAAACCATGAGACTAAGCTCATCCTCTGATTTGTGCATGACACCAAACTGTGTGGCACAGTTGATTTGCTAGAGGGACGGAATACCATCCAGAGGGATCTTGATAGGCTTGGGAACTGCATCCATGGGAACCTCATGAAGTTCAACAAGACCAAGTGTGAGGTGCTACACTCGGGTCAGGGCAGACCCAATATCAATACAGTCACGAAGATGAATGAACTGAGAGAAGCCCTGTAGAGCAAAACTGGGGGGATCCTGGTGGAAACAAAATTGAACACAAGCCATCAAGGTGCATTTGTAGCCCAGAAAGCCAACCATAATCTGGACTGCATAAAAAGAAGGGTGGCCAACAGGTGAGGTGATTTTTTATCCTTTATTCTGCTTTGATGAGAACCCACCTGGAGTACTGTGTCCATCTCTGGGGTCATTAGTACAAGACATGCATGGATCTGATAGAGTGGATCCAAAGGAGGGCCTTGAAAATCATGAGGGATTTCTTATGCAGAAAGACTGAGAGCATTGGGGGGTTTTCTGACTGGAAAAAGAGTGCTTCAGGGAAGCCTTCAGTGTATAAGGGGATTTGTAAGAAAGTTGGAGAGTTTTTACCAAGCATGTTGTTGGGGAACAATGGACAATGGCTTTAAACTGAAAGATAATAGATAAGATATAAAAAAGACATTTTTTACAATAAGGGTGGAAATAAAGTAGAAATGGTTGCCCAAAGAAGTTGTGAATGTCCCATCCCTGGAAGCCCCTAGGCTGGATGTGGCTTCAAGAAATCTGGTCCGGTGGAGGATCTTCTTGCCCATGACAAAGAGTTGGACTAGATGATTTTTGAAAGGTCCCTTCCAACCCCCATAATTGTATAATCTTATGAAAAATACTGGGGTTGAAAGTTTCACTTAGAAAGAAAAGTACTCCATAGTTCCTATTAATGTAGCTCCTTTTCTATGAATTTTCTAAGTTATTGGAAATAAAGTTCATGTTTTCTTCATATCGAAAACTATAATTGTCAGAAACATTTAGAGCTAAAGCAGACATTTTCTTTCTTTCTTTCAGTCTCCTCTTATTACGACATTTGTTACAGAATCACTTCATATTTGTTTTTTCTTTAAGGTCTCAATTGTATTTAGTTTCATAAGTATTTAGAGTCTCTATAAGATTCAGACATTATCAACTGTTACAGAAATGTGATTAAGAATAGGTATAGGAATCAGAATAGGAATAAAATTAGGGGCAGATAAATATTAAAATGTAGATGTATCATATTCCACTGTTTAATTGTTTTTACACCAACATCTGAAAAGTGAGTTCAATTTTCTAGTTTGCTCTGGGAACTTAAAGTCACTTCAGTTATACAAATAATTGCAAACACAAGAAGATAAGGGGTTTTTTTTTTTGCTTTAGCAATATTATAGAACTGAAAATAAGCTGAAATATGCAGCTATGTGTTTAGTTTGTTATTTTCAAAGAACTAAGTACCACAAAATATGTGGATTATAAGGAGGAGCCAGGGGGCTGGAGGTGGAACCAAGAAAGACAGGAAAAACACAGTCCTAACATGAAAAAAAGAGGCCTTCAGCTTTACACTGGAGGGTGTCAAACAAAAACTTTGATTTGAATAAAGGGTATACATCAAAGAAACACAGCTTCAGATATAGTTCTGCTTTCCCTGGGTCAAACCCAGGTCCTGAAGCAGAAGGAAAAATGAAAAGCCGTCTCTGTTGGAATGAATTCTGGGGAAGAGTCTAGTAACATGAAGAACTTGAACTTTCACTGGCTTTGAAAACAGTCAGAAAAATCATTACTCCCCATGTCTTTTTCTCATTGTGCCTGTTACCACAGCAGACCTTCAGCAACAGAACTCACTCTGCAGAACTAAGACAGTTGGTTGTCCCAGGTCAGAGCAGCAACAATGAAGACAGCTGAGCAAATCAGGCACATCTTAACATTTGAGTAAGAACAAAGAATTTGCTCCAAGTCAAGTCTTGAATCTGGTTTGACGACTCACAGATATATCAGTTACATCCAGATGACAGAATTTTACCATGATCTAAACTTTAATGAGATTTCTGAAATTTCTTAGAATTTTCTAATTGAAAGCAGTTTCTCAGCTTGACTTTAGTGATATGCAATAAAATACATGTCTGTTGAACTGCTTGTCTCTTGTTGCTTCCTGTTGAAACCATATCGGGTGACTCACTGGTTTGGCTAATGAACAAAACATATTTTAAGTAATTCTGCTTGAACTATACAAAATTGTTTATATTCAATGCCTTCATTAAAATAAGATAAACATTTTCCTGAGCTAATAATGAAACAAATTATTTTCTGTCATTTTTAGAGATGAAATAAACCAAAGTATATAGATGCCTAGATTTAGAAAGACTGTGGATTTGCTTTAGATTCTGGAAAACTTTTTTTTAGGAATATTGTTGTGATTTTTCCCCTGTGACTACGAAGTCTCTTCTGATTCATATTTGACATTTTCCTAGATACCATTTTGGCTACCAACTTCTAGTATGTTCTGGCTGACATTAATTTTTTTCCTCTTGGAACTACTTTTTCAAAATATAGTCATTAAGCTATTAACTAAAGCAGAGAAAACAAACAAATTTGTAATCTGTGGCTGAAGAGAAGTGGTAAGACATTTGCATTCCAGCATTAATTCACTTAATTTTTTATATAGAGACAAAGACTACCAGCAATCAACAGAGAAAATAACTCTTAACTTATGCAGTTTATCCATATAATTTTAGATCAGAATAGGATCCAATCTTAATGTGTTGTGGGTGATACTAGATGTTAAATTATGTTTACTGGGGTATCACCAGGTTTGATGTGTGCTTCAGTGGCTACGCTACTGGATAAGAGGCAGCCACTGCCAGAATCTAATTTGTGACTCTAATACATTTTCCTCAACTTTTTAAATGTTATTTTTTTTACCTTTTTTTTTCTTGCAGATATTTTCTGTAATTATTTCAGTATCTTTTCATAGCAAATATCTTAATAAAGGAACATGCAAAAAAATTTATTTCAGTTTTAACAGGAAAATTAGAGACTTCTCTTTCCTGCTTTTCACAACTTTCAGTGGGTCAGCTTACTAATCTGTGTCGACTGATATCTATTCATTCTTCCAGGTACTATATATATTTTTCCTTTCTTATGAAAAACAGTCTTAGCATTTTCTTAACTGTCTCATTTCAATCATCCGCATTGGAAGCAACCCCTTCCTCAACTTCTTTTCTTCTCCGCTTCCAGTGCACTTCTTTGTTCTTCTCTGTTAACTTCAAGATTTCCATTTCTAAAATTGAAGGTATCTGATGTGTATTTTATGTATCTCTCTCTTAGTTTTACTCCCAACAGAAAGATGAAACAAAATTAGCACAGGAGAAATGACACAATGTTCTATATTTATACAGATATTAAAAAGAAAATCAAATCTATTCAATGACCTTTTGTTTTATCTTAGGATATTCAATACTACTTCAAATAATTTTAGCCTTTATTATTCAAATAGAAAATGTCTAAAAAAACGTGAAGAGTATACTATGATAAATGGTAGATAGTGCAAAAAATTATAGTTAGAACAAGGCATTATTTCTAAGAAAAAATTTTCCCTTTTAGTTATGAAAGAAAACCTTTGTGTACTGGCACAATCACTTCACCTTCAACACACGTTAGGCTATAGTACCCCATATGGAAACTGTCAGCTTTAGGGCAGTGCAAGGACTTTTCTTCTTCAAAATCAGCATAGCTGGCTCAATTTATTTTTTTTTCTCTTTCATTATACTGCACTTTCATTTTTCATTGATACTATATTCAAATTTTCACTCTTCCAAGTGCTTGTATTTGGTAAAGATTCAGTTCTCATCTATCATCCTTATTAAAACAGAAATATCTTTCTGAAAGCATTTCTACTTTTCAAATTATTTATATTGGTTGGAGGATGAAACAAACAGAAAAAAAAAAATAGGAACTCTTTATTTTACACAAGGGACTTCATTTATCATGGAATCTCACCAGAAGTTAAAAATACCATCACAATTGTGTGTCTTTAGTTTCATTTTCCCATTCCCCCGATCTCTTATCTACCTCCCCCACAGTTCCTTCCTCTACAAATAGGAGTGGACCTTTTCCTTACTTTGTGTCATGTTTAAATCTTTATCCTAAAAAAAAATTAATTAACATAAAATTGTTTTAATTTGGTACATGGATATTGGTATTGGTTAAATAAATATCTTGTGACTGATTTGTTGATACTGAATTCAAATGATCATTCAGGAAGAAATTTTTGAGAAAATCTTTCTGAATAAACTAAACCTTTATTTTCTTATCATTTACCAACACATTTATTCATAACGTAGAAAAATTATACTAGCAACCTGCCATGAGAACAGCTTACCAATCAAGAGCAAAAGAGGTATACACATGGTGTCTTATAAAAAAAAGTTTGAAGATAATTGGGATGTGAATACTGTATAGAAGAAATTTAATCCTCTTTTTTTTTTTTTTTGTTTTTTTTTTTTTTGTTTCTTGAGGAAAGAGCAAGGTTCAATTCATAGCACAATAAGGAAAACAAAAGTAAACTCTTCATGCTGCAGGTCATAACACTTTGAAAAACTGCTCATAATACATACAAAGAAAAATCCCACAACTGGTTGTGAAATATCCTTGTGGTAAACACAAGCCTGAAATTCCTTTTGAAACATAGAAATATAAATCATCACTTCATCTCACAAAGCTATTAATTCATAAGTGGCACGGTTTCCTTCTTCAACACATTTTAATTGGAATTAGTGTCTCTTAAGTTTTCTTCTAAGCTAAGTGTTCTCAATAGATGCACAAGGGGTCAGTTTTCTCATATGCTTTCAGATCTGGACTTTTTTTTTCTCAGTCTCACCAGACACAAAGACAATTGTAGGCATGACACGGGCATGGAAACACTGTCCTCTCTCAGATGCTGCCATTTATATGTACAGGGCTGAAGGCTGGGAAGAAACTTGATTGGGTAAACTCAGGTTCTTTAAGGAACTAAACCATAAGCAGTGAGGTTTTCAAGCCACATAGGCCAACACAGACACATTTAAGGTAAGTTCTTTATTTGGATCTAGCCTTGTATTATTTCAGGTGCATCAAAACTCTGCTTCTACTGGAAACAGGCTGAAATGTGAGGTTTAGAGGCAAAACCTTGGATTGCACTATTAAGAAGAAATTTTCCCCATCCATGTTAAGAATTTTTCTTACAAGCACTTTAAGTTATGCATATTTATCTCTGTCCACTGCTTAACCACTAACCTTCTTCATGTCTTTAATCAGTTAAATGCTGTCTTGCTTCCTAACCCCAAATCTGGACATTAGAAGAGTTCAGTGAGGAAACACAAGACCCATAAGTTCCCAATTCACACAGAAAGGAGTTACAAGATAAAGTTCCATACAAAGTTTCTCACTTTATTTAGTTATGTGGTACTAAAAAATCAATTATTCTTACAAAAATCCTAGGAAGAAATGTTCTTAAAATACAAGAAGTTGTGACTGACAAATAAACAGATTCTTCAGTCACACCAGATGCGTGTGTTGACTGGTTTTGATGGAAACTTGACATGCAAAGACACCCCAGCATGAGTGCTTTCTCTGTGTCTTTAACCAGATTTTGTATGTATATAAATCTCAGTCTACCACATAGCTTGGAGTGTAAAGTATATGAAATACAGAAGTGTATTACATACAGCAGAAATAAGCTTCTCCAATACTTTTTTGCATTACCTGTTTAACTCTACATCCAAACATATAGTTTTCTTCTTTTTTTATATGCTGAGAACAATTGTGCACACATGCGTCTCAGCTCCCTGCTGGCATAGAGATAACCTGCAGAGAGATATTTATTTAATGCTACACTAAGCAGACGAAAGGCTCTGCACAATAACAGCTTCTCCTCACGAAAGTAAACAGGAAAAAACCTTATAAGTGGTCTGTACTCTTCAGAAACTCTTTTTCTACATTTGGATAGACTGAACAATTTTCTCTTATAAATTATTTAGATTTCATGAATGGTTCAATATACCTCTGCCTATTTTCTTCAAAACAAGAAGGAAAAAAATGCTTTCATATATGCCGTGGTTTGACACTAGCCCAACACCAGGCACCCATGAGAACTGCTTGCTTATCCTCCCCTGCCACAGCTGAGCAGAGGAGGGAAAGGTAAAAAAGAAAATTACAAATGCTTCATGAGTGAGATAAGGACTGGGAGGAACACTTCAGGGGTGAAACAGGCTCAACTTAACTTGCAAAGTGAATTTATTACTAACAGAAGCACAAGAGGATAATGAGAAGTAAAACAAGCCCTTTGAACACCTTTCCCCCCTCTACATCCCCCAGCCCCTCCCTCCTTCTCACCAACAGCACAGGGAGACAGGGCATGGGGGGTTTGGTCAGTCCATCACTGAGATTTCCTCCCACTGCTCCGGGAGATGAGTCCTTCCCCTGTGAGGCCATGGGGTCCCTCCCACAGGACACAGTTCCCCATGAAATTCCCCAACTTGAGTCCCCTCTCAGAGCAGCAGCCACACCGCCCCTGCTGCAGCGTGAGCCCTCCCAGGGCACAGAGCCCTCCCAAACTGCTGCACTGGGGCTCTCTTTCCATGGGGTGCAGTGCTCCAAGGCCAGGCTGCTCCAGCCTGGAACCAAGGGCCCTCTCTCTGCACCGGGTCTGCCACTGGATCCCAGCCTCCTCCAGGCATCCACCTGCTCTGGCACGGGCACCTTCCCCACGGGCTGTGGGTGGATCTCTGCATCCCCCCTGGATCCCCCCGGGCTGTGGGTGGATCTCTGCATCCCCCGTGGATCCCCAGGGGCTGTGGGTGGATCTCTACATCCCCCGTGGATCCCCAGGGCTGTGGGTGGATCTCTGCATCCCCCATGGATCCCCAGGGCTGTGGGTGGATCTCTGCATCCCCCGTGGATCCCCAGGGGCTGTGGGGCCAGAGCTGCTTCACCCTGGGCTGCACCTCAGCCTGCAGAGGAATCTCGGCACCTTGTTCCCCTCCTTCTTCACTGACCTTGGTGTTGCCATGTTGTTTCCCTCGTGTTCTCACCTCCTCCTCTTCTCTGACTAGAATCCAAACTCTTGTGACTTTGTTATGATTTTCTTTTTAAATATGGCATCACAGAGGCATTACCAGCCTCTCTCACTGGCCCAGCTTTGGCCAGCAGCGTGTCCACCTTCAGAGCCATCAGCCATTGGCTCTGCCGGACATGGTGGGAAGCTCCCAGCAGCTTCTCACAGGAGCCACCTTTGTGGCCACCCTGCTACCCAAAAACCAGGCTGTGCCAAATCAGTACAATATATTTTATGCTTATGTTGAATATAAGGAGATAGAATAGGATATAAAAAATACAGCTTTGGGAACTGTACACAACTCTCTCTGCTCCTTTAAGTTTTCAGGTGAAAGTAAGCATCTTAAAAAAAAAAAAAAACCACCTTAAAAAAACCTCAAGTTTTCTGGAGATAAAAGTCAGATGAATTTCACGGAGCAATGTTTGACCTTGAGAAAAAATCAGAAGTTTATTCAGGATTCTAATTTCAAGAAAACCTAGGCAATAATATCTTGAAAGAAATATGAATAGAATATAATACTAGAAACAGGAAGGTTTGTTTGGGCTATTTTTTTCTACAAATAACTGCAAAAGAAAAGCAGTACAAAATATCAGTGTAAAAATAGCAGTTATTATAGATTTGGCAATGAGCAGTAAAAAAACCCCAGTTCCACTGAAATTAATGGTCAAATTCACAACTAAACTTTCCTAACAAAGAATGCCAAAATTTCACATTTATTAGGAGAGAAATTCTTAACTGGAAGTATTGAAGAACTCCCCCAAAACCTAGATTATGCAGGGATGAAGTTACTCGAACCTCTTAAGAGAGCTGAATTCAGGGTCTCTCATATTCGCTTTTCTGACAAATTAAAATGCACCCAAATTATAAATTTGGTCCAATCTTCATATGATATTGACCAGCTTTTTAAGGGACATTAAGGGGGTACAGCTTCCATTAAAGCAAGTAAAAAATTTGTCCTAGCACCTGTTTTCTTTCTGTCAGAATAAAACACGGTGCTTGGGTGTCTTTCCAAAGATTCTATCTCTTTCAGTGTATTACATTATTTCAATGTATTTTGTAATCCATTTATGGTATACTATGTATTTTGTTCATCATTTTTCTGTGTATTTCATAACCTTGTCTATCACAGAAAGAATGTATTACACTGTTTCTTGCTATGATAAAAGACTGAGAGTTCATCAGACTGGTTATTTTAAAATTCATATAATATTTTTTCTCCTTTCAGTGTTTAACAATTTTGTTCCTTACAATATCCTCACAGTATCAGTAGTTTTTCATCACACAGTGGAAAATACATATACATAAACAAAGAAAATTTATATCAGCTTTTATGATAAAGGAACAAACTAACTGTTCCTGTTTCCAAAGGATTTGTTTACATGAAAATATGTTTTCAATGACAAAAATATCTGAAATACTTTCAAGTGGCCTATCCATATCTCTTATAAATGGCCTTTGCAGACTATTTACTGCTTTAGTTTTAGACTCAACTGTCAGCTGGTGGCACTTCCCAGAATGGTTGTTGTCAGAAGGGGCCTCTGGAGGTCATCTGGTCCAACCTCTTGCTCAAGCAGGGCCACCTAGAATCAGATGTCCAGGACCATGTCCAAGTAGCTATAGAACACAAGGATGGACACTCCCCAAACTCTCTGGTCAATCTGTATCACTGCTTGGTTAACCTCACAGTAAAAAAGTGTTTCCTGGTGTTTAGATGGAGTCTTCTCTGTTTCACTTTGGGCCCATTGCCTCTGTCATGTGGCATCACTGAAAAGAACCTGACTCCAACCTTCATGCACCCTCCCTTCAGGCACTTATGTCTGTTTATAAAACCTCCCCTCAGCCTTGTCTTTTCCCAGCTAAAAATTCACAGCTCTCATTCTTTTCTCATACAAGAGATGCTTCAGTCCCTGCTGACAACAATCTGCTAATGCAGCTGCAGATACTATTAATCTTCTTTGCCACAAGAATGTATTGCTGACTCATGGTGGTACATGGCATATTCCTTGCTTATTTGATGGAGAACTTAATAATTCTGAAAATTCAGAATCAGTCATTTGCATTCAACTATTTAAAAATTTCAATCAGCTAGCTTTGATCTTAGCTTTCTAAGTGGAGGCTTACCTACTGAAGAAGACTGAACTGGATGCCTCTACAGCACTGCTCCCTCTGCCTCTTTCTTTCTTTTCTTGTGTCTTTACATTGAATGCCTCCAACAACACGTCTCTGTGACTGGGAAATTATACATCACATATATCGTTTTATGTCTGTTTTCTCAGCACTAGTCATATATACGTCACCTCAAGTTACAGTAACTTATAGATAGCTATATATTTGCGCCCTGTGGATACCTGTGACTGGGACTGTATAAAAGTGGCACCTCCAGAAGAATGCCTCTGGCATCCCCACCACTGAGAAGATCAGGGTGAAGAAGGAACAATGAGATGCCACGGGAATCCATGTGTTGTGGTATCTTGCCTTAATCTATTTCACTCGCTGTCTTTCTCTTTTTCCTTCCCTCCCTCTTCTTCTGTTTCTTTCTCTCTACTTCACTTTTATTGTTAAATTCGTGGTATTGACTTCTGTATATGGTCTCATTTGCACCTTAATTCAGGCAGAGACATCTCTTATAATCAGATCATAACAGTGATTATACTTGTTTTGTCTGTAGTTATATGCATTACCTGTGGCATGGTTAAACACATCAGGAAAAAGATTCTTGGGTTTCTGGTACAGAAGTCACCTGATATATTTTTCAGTAAATGGAAGGAGGGTGAGCTCATGTTTATTCATGTGAAGAGTCGCTTCCCAAGTTCTATTTGAAAAAATAAAAATAAGACTTTGCAGAACAACCAAAGGAATAGTAAATTTTTTTGGTCATATCTAAGATTTTCATGCATTTACTTCCTGAAGCTCAAATCATACTTCAGTCTATGCATATGTAGCTTCTATTAATATCACCGGGGACTGAAAATTTAGTGTAACGATTCAGTACATCCATAAGTTGCATTTTTGAGTTACAAACCTGTTGAAGGTAGAAAACAAAGCTGATCATTCTAGAAATGCCTTGATATTTACAGGCTTAAAAACCCCTTTAGAGATGGTCTGTGTTGGGCATGTGTGACCTGGTCTGTGCTTGAACATGGATTAGATACACTAAAGACAAATAAGGCTAGTTGCAATATGCAGATTCCTTCTACCCACCTTCAGTATTGGACTCATTACAGCTTCAGGTGATTTTCACAATGTCTAGTCACAATCACTGAGATCTGTCAATAGAGAGCAGGATTGCCTCAATGTTATTTACACCAAATCCTGCTACTGGAAATGTCATTCACATGACTCTGGAAACTTAGCTGCTTTCCCATCTATGCTTCCTGTTCTTTTCTCAAGATCCGGCTCCCAGAAGAAAGGCTGGTAATAATTTAATTGAGATAGATATTAAATTGAGACTTTCTCTTTCATAATGCAAATATAAAGTTATTTGGAGTTTAGTTGTGTGTCTTTAAAGGATAATTTCATCTGGATATGGATTTATGGATGTGGACCTTTATCTTTCAAATCCAGTTATGAGAATATTTTGTTTTGGGATGCCGTGCTAGCTATGTAATTTTTTTATTATCTACAGAAACAAACCAGTATGGCTCTTTTTCCACTTCTGAAAGCATTTCAAATTCCTTTGTCCTAACAATGCATGAATCACTTAAACACAGAGCAAATTTTACTTAACCACTTTATTACTACTTTCATCCCTAAGATCAGCTTTATGTTGTTTTGAATATAACACAACATGATTTCAAAAAACCTAATTTTAGTTTAAAAAAACTTATTTTTTAAATCCTAGCTACAGTCAAAAGCATGAGACTCAGGATTTTACCTCATGACATCTAAACTTCTATACTTTATTCTGAAGTAACCTGTAATCTAAAAGATAGGAAAGAAGAAGCTTATTTGAATGGTACTTATAAACAGCTTACGTTTTTCATTTATATATCCAGATATAAATAATGGCCTGTGGTGGTTTAACAAAACCTGATGTGCAGAGGCAGAGAAAAAAAAAAAAAAAGAAGTGCTGCCTGAAACTTCTATGTCCAGCACAGAGCCAATATCTGAAAGCTCTGACAATGGGCATGTTACTGGGCCAGTTAGGCAAGCTGGCAACACCTCTGTGGTGACATATTTAAGAAAGGAGAAACCACGATAAGTTTCTTCTCCTGCCTCCCTCCAGCAGGAGGTGAGGGGGAGGCTCCTGGGCCCTTCCTGGAGAGGGCTGCTGAGCCCTCCCAGCACGGTGACCAGGGCTGGGCCACTGAGAGGAGCCACCCTGACACCGTGAGCAGCTGCGAGCAGCCATGGGCAGCTGTGTGACCAGGACTGCATGGCCCTTCCTGAATCCAGTGCAGCCTGCACTGAACTGGGCAAAACCACCACACAGATGGCAGTGAGAGACATGGAGAGTATTTCCCTGATTTAGAGCCCAGATGACATTAACTGCAGCTTGCAGAAACCAACTTTCTTTAGAGTCAGAGAAAAAGAAAAGTAAGGTCACATGAAGAAGAAATGTGGCAGTACCAAGGTCAGTGGGGAAAGGGAGAGAGCAGAGGCGCTCCCAGTGCCATGACTGAGATTCTCCTGCAAGCCATGGTAAGGATTATAACACAATAGTTTCCCTATAATTCATGAGGTGCATGGGGGGGTGCAGAGATCCACATGCAGCTCATGAAGAGGAGTGCTCACTCTAGAGCACATAGATACTGAGTGGCTTTTCAAGATTGAAGAAAAGAACCTTTGCTTCCAGGCTGGAACAGCTCATCCTTAAAAGACTAAACCCCATGAACTATTATGACCCACTCTGGCAGTTGTGGGAAGACTGAGACACCCATGGGAGGGATTTCATATCTGTAGCAAATTCAGACAGGCTGTTGCTTGTGAAGGTTGAAACTATGCTAGAAAAGTTCACAGAGAACTATCTCCCATGGGAAGGATCCCACGGCACAGCAGAAGAAACTCTTTTCCTTAAACATGAAGAAAAACTCTTAAGAAGTTAAACACTGACCAAAACACCATGTTTGTTTCCTTGTGCGGCTGGTGGAAAGAGGGAGGGACTGGAAAATAAAGGTACTCTGAAAGCTTGCTTTGATTTTAGTACCTTTTTTACTTTCAATTCTGTTAATAAATCTTCTTTACATTTTTTAAGTTTGGAACCTGTTGTGCTGTAAAGTCTTTTTCCCCTGATCCTTATCTCACTCATGAAAATGAAGTTTTATTCCCCCTCCTCTGCTCAGCTATAGCAGAAGAAAATAAGTGAATAGTTTTTTTGTGGTGCCTGGCGCATAACCAGTATCAAACCGCAACATGGCACCTTAGCCTAAGAAAGTAATTTAATGTTAAAAGGAGAATTGATTGATGTATGTTTTACTGAATTTACAATTTTAATAGTCATTGATATCAATAGGGGCTATATTGATCTCTTATAAGCAGACACACAGAATGACATTCTGTTACTTCCTCATTAGTGTATTACATCTGTAGTCCAGAATATTTAAATGTTTACCATCTTTATTCAATAAAGATGGCCTACTATTTACAAAAATAAAAATTGTGAAAAGTATGACTGTTCTTTCTTTCTTATTTTCGAAGGAAATTTTCTTCTTATTTTCCCTTTTACTTTTGAAAAGAGATATAATAAAAAATATTCAAGAAATGAAGAACAGAATGCATGATACATTTCATATTTGCAAATAATTTAAAAGAACACTTGAAACTGTCCAAAACTCATTTTTATACCATATACTCTAAGAAATTGTTCCAGGCTACTTTCATGAAATTGTATGTGTCAGTGCAAATATTCTGTCAAAAATTTACTTTTAAATGTGTGTATTGGTTTGAAAAAAAAACAGTGGGAGATCACAGGCCAGGATTCAAATTAATAGGAGAAATTAGAAATAAGTGAAATAATACAAGGAAAAAGCACTGGCAAAATCAGATACAACCTGACACCCTATTAGGGTGGTAGCAGCAGTTCAAATCAAATAGTCCAGTTGCAATGATGATCCAATGGAAGGGCTGGTCTCCAGCTGAAGGTCCGTGGTGGCTCTTGTCCTCGGGTCACCCAGCAGACAGGGCTGAGGCCAGGCAGTTCTAAGGGCAGCTTATATCCAGGTGGGAATGCCCGGCTCCCCCCTCCTGGGTGGAGCATCTCACAATAGGGTGAGATAAGTCCATGAGTCATGTGGTGGTTTCTTGATGGCCCATTGTCTGTTATCAGGGGTGGGTCATTAGGAGGTGGTAACAGCTAATGGCCCACAGCTGGTGGGAATAGAATACTTAAATACATCTATTGTAACTTAGGACAATGTGTTTAACTTCTAGATCATTTTGCATTTGACATGCAATTTTTCTTCTAACACAAAACATTACATTTCCAAATGCAGATTTGTAGGTTTGTGACTCAGTTTGGCATTACCAGAATTCACAAGGTTTAATCCATATGCTTTACTTTGAAAACTGATACACTACTATTAATACATTTATTAATTGCAATATATGAATCCATGGAGTGATTAAATGCAGTATCTAGTTTGGGTCTGCAGAAATTTTAGATTTATTTCCCTTGTCTCTATTAATAGATTAATAAATAAATCCCATTAAATATTTAAATTTTTAATGTTTCACCTTCTAAAATGTTTTTATTCATATGGACTGTGTAATAGCCATACTGAAGTCCAACTAGTAATAGTAACTTATGCTGTTTTGAGGAAGAAAACCTTCACACTGGAATCCTAGAACTGTACTAATAATTGGAAGGACTCTATTTCTCTAACAAGAAAAAGAACTGCTAATAAATTCAATATAGTAAGATTATTGGTATCTTCAGTTGGTTGGTATCTGCTGTTTCTCTTTTCTTGTCATATACATGAGCAAGCTGGTGGCAAATTTGATGTTCTACTGAAATATTTTTAGTCTGGTGTGTGAATGTTGTCATTAAAAGAACAGACACTATTAAAAATGACAGTAATTTTTAGACTTCAAAAGAACTGAGAGCTTAGTATTTGCTACTAATAATCCATCTTCAAAATGAATCAGATGTTGTAGCTATATTTTCAATGCTGTTGGCACATGAATAACACAGTCTAATGACAGCTTGAACCCAATACTTTAGACAAAAGACCTATGAAAAAGCAGGTTTTTTAATCTAGGAAGATATGTGAAGTTGCCACAGAGCTGTTAATTTTGAATGAATTTACTGTTAATTTACCTAATACTATATCTACCTTGTGATGGTAGGTGAAATATGTGCATGCAGTCATATTTTACTCTCATTATTCTGCAGAAGGTATGTGTTGTAAATTATTATCTTAGAAATTTTCCTCCTGTGTACATCCCTGGATAAGAGAAATTCAGATTCAACCGACTTCAGTTAATTTTTTAATATGTCTAGCACATATTGAAAATACAAAAGTAAAACATTAATGAAGAAGACACAGGAAGATATTTTGAGGTGATAATAGAGTAATCATAGAATCATTTAGGTTGAAAAAGACCTCTAAGAGTACTTAGTCTGATCATTAAACTCACACAGTCGTCACCTCTAATACCATGTCCCCAAGTCCCACATCCACACACCTTTAAAATACCCGCTGGGATGGTAACTCAACTGCTTCCTTGGGCACCTTATTACAGGGTTGGACAGGCTTTTGCACGAAGAAGTCTTTCTTATATCCAATCTAAACGTCCCCTGGTGCAACTTGAGGGCATTTCATTTTGTGACTTGGGAGACCAACCCTCACCTTAATAAAACCTCCTTCCAAGTCGTTGTAGAGAGCGATAAGGTCCCGCCTGAGTCTCCTTTTCTCCAGGCTTAACAACTCCAGTTCCATCAGCTATTGTCATAAGATTTGTGCTCCAGGCTTTGTGTCAACTCTGTTGTCCTTCTCCGGACTTGCTCCAGCACCTCAATACCTTTCTTACAGTGAGTGACCCAAAACTGAACACAGTATTCAAGATGCAGCCTCACTGTGCCTAGTACAGGGAGGCATTAACTGCCCTAGTCCTTCTGTCCACCCTCTTTCTGGGAAGGATTCCACTGACTCTTCCCCAAGCCAGTTGCAATGCTTGGAGTTATTGTGACTGAAGTGCGGGACCCGACACTTCAACTTTTTGAACTCATACAACTGTCTTTGGCCCATATTTTGATAAAGATATGAAGCAAACCTGGCCCCAAGGCTTTGTACCTGTGTTTTCCCAGCATCCAACTAAGGATGGAGATTTTTCTTGGACCTTCTTTTAGTGCTGATGTATTTATAGAAACTTGTTTCATTGTTTTCTATGGTAATAGTCAGATTGCCAATAGCCAGCACAAGATCCACTTGGGCTTTGACCCTTCAAATTTACTTCCTCCACAACCTCACACATCCTTGTAGTCCTCCTGAATTTCCTTTTACTTCTTACAAAGGTCATAGACTCTCTTTTTCCTGCCTGAGTTCCAGTCAAAGTTCTCTGTTCAGACAGTCTGGTCTTCTTCGGCTCTGCGTCTTTTGGCACACGGGGATGGCCTGGTACATGCATTTAACATTTCCTTGAAGAATGCCCAGACTTCCTGGACTCCTTTGCCCTCCAGAAATGTCTCTCAAGGGACACTGTCAATCAGCCTCCTAAACAGGCTAAGTCTGCCCTTCCAAAGTCCAAGATGTCAGTTTTGCTGACTCCACCTCCTTACTTCTCTGTGAATGGAACACTGTATTATGTAGTGATTGCTGTGATCAAGACAACCTCCAGGCTCCACATCATCCACCAGTCCTTCTCTACTCATAAACAACAGGTCCAGTGGGGCCCATTTCCTAGCTGACTCACCAGTTGCATGTCTTCCACACATTCCAGGAGCCTTTTAGACTGTTTTCTCTCTGCTGTGTTGTATTTCCAGCAGACATCTGGTGAGTTGAAGTCCTCCATTAAAAAAAGGGCCAGTGATCATGAGACTTCTTTCAGATGCTTATAGAATATTTTGTCTGCCTCTTCATCATGGTTGGGTGGTGTATAGCAGACCCACCAGGATGTCTTCCTTGTCCTCCTCATGATTCTTAACAGTAAACACTCAGTCCTATCATAGCAGTCATGAAGCTCTAGACAGTCAAACCACTCCCTACCATACAGGGCTACCCCACTGCCTCTCCTTCCTTACCTGTCCCTTTTGCACATTTTATGGCCATCCATTGCTGCAGCCCAGTTGTGTGCATCTTTGAACCAGATTTCCACGATAGTAGCTATGCCACAGTTTTCCTACTGCACAATGGCTTCCAGCTCCTCCTGTTTGTTGCCTAAAATGTGTGCATTGGTGTAGATGTGCTTCAGTTGGGATACAGATGCCATCACCTTTCTAGAGACAGAAGCCTTCATTTCTGTGTGGCTATTCTCAGACAATGGTACGATACAAGTAACCCTTGTATTTTTGCTGTGGCATGGATCTCCATCCAAGGAATGTAACAGGGTAGGAAGTCTTCTCTTCACATCTTTAACCTGGACTGCAGGGAGGAAGCAGTGTTCAGAGATAATTCTGTGTAATAAGCAAATTCCACAAAAAAATCCTTTAGATTGGGATGCAATATGAAACTCCCCTACCAAAACTCATTTTTGGAAAATGGTTAATTAGATAGATAAATAGTAGCTCTTCAACAATATTAAACCACTCATTGAAGAAAAAATCAGCTGATTTGCTTATATCTTAAAAAGACACTTTTTACCAGTTCCTCATGTCTGCCAAGATTGTCTTCAGCTCTTCAAAACATTCAACACCTGAAGGTTAACTGCTCTGTTATATTCAATTACATAACTGTCTTTGTGGTGGAATGGGTAAATCAATTTCCTTGTAATCACACTTGTCACAGGGACATAGACTGTCCATTCTCTGGTGAATTAAAGGTTCATCATGGAAGGGTCTTTGGTATTCTCAGGTTCTTAAATTATAAGGTATAATTTTGATGTTGAAGTTCTGTAAATACTAGGATTCAGAACCTGCTCATTACAAGTGTCTGTTACTATTATTGAAATTAAACCTTTTAACAAAAAAGAAACTTTTCTACTGTGACAATCACATCTCTTAATAATTCACAAGTGACAAAAAATAGTGGGTTTTTTCGCTTGAAATAATCATTGGTTTGTGGAAATCAAAAAAAGAAATGTAATGATGTAATGTGGCTGTGCCTTATGACAGCTGTTCACATCCATCTCATTTTAAAAGAAGAGGAAACGTGCGTTTTAGAAAAGCCAGGCAAGAAAGACAATTTCAACTACTTCTGTATTTTGAATTTGTTACATTTATAGTTTCCCTAAACTGTTTCTTCCACAAACTAATAAATAATAGAATGTGCAATTTAATTAGTATGTTAAACTATACTTGCTATATAATACTCAAACCATTTCAGTGGTGCTCTGACTATAGGAATCATAGTACTAGCAAGCTCATACCAAGTAAAAAAACTGCCTCTGATATCAGTTGCAACTGTGTTTGTAGACAACACATTTCTCATGGTGGATGTGTAAGCAAACAGATACAGCATTTTTTAACATTTGTTTCATTCCCAGTCATCCATTTTTCATGTCGCTAAAATTTTCATTACATGTGTGTTTTCTGAAACAAAAACATGTTATTTCTGAGGTGAATGATCAAAAGCAGTTATCTTGTGTAAGAATTCTTCATGGCTTTTTTTTTTTTTTTTTTTGGTCAAGACAAGCTGGATGACCCCCCAATTTCCCTTTCAAAACTTTGGTTATACAACCATTACTTCTCCAAGTAAACAAAAACACATTAAACATTTATATACGCAAACACATAAGCCAAGAACAGGAATGAAATCTACTGAAAAACTTAGTCATAAGACTGAGTAAAGCTAACTGGAAGTTTTTTTAAAACAAAAAAATAAACATTGAAATCAAAAAAAACCCCACAACATTTTCCATATCAGATGATGCCACCAGCTTGCTTATAGCACTATCACTGTTTGCTTACTTTACTAATCTAAGCCATCAGTGAAATAACCCTATTTACACTAGCAAAAACTCTTAGAAGCAAACAAATATATATGGAGTGTGTATATGTACATATATGTGTCTGTGTATGTATTTGAGAAGATGTATTATGGCGAAGGTAAGAGCAATCACATAATCACAAAACAGTTTATGTTGCAAGAAACCTCTGGAGAATATCTAATCTGACCCCCTTGTTCAAGCACAGATACCTAGAGCAGGTTACCCATGACCATTTTCAGTCATCCCTTAAATGTCTTCAGTAATTGAGATTTCACAACATCTTTAGGCATCCTCTTATTTTGTTTAACCACATTCAGCTATTAAAAATAATTAAAATCTTATTTTCTAAGATTTTTTGCCCATTGATTGCTCTTTTCCTTTGTGTGGGCACTACTGGCTCCAAATTCTCTACCATCATGTAGATGTGCACACTTCTGAACCTTCTTCAGGAAAGACAGTCCCAGACCAGCAAAGTCCTGTGTATTAAAGAAACTTTCCTGTCCGACCATGTAGAACCCACTCTGGCAGTCACAAACACACCACCTGAGCTGGGACTGAAGCCACTTTGCAGCAGGTGGCTCCAGGGAGCTGATCAGTGCTGCACTTGACTCCCTACACACAGCATGCCCACACAGTCAGAGAGGGTTTCCTTACTGGCTCAACCCCAGGCTTCCCGTAGTAGAGTCTCAGATGTCTCAATCCTTAAAATACTTTCATCTTGGTGCAATAACTAAATAACAAAATAACAGCTTGAGCTAGTGCCGCGGGAACCCTGGGCTTTATGAGCAGATTGAGAGCAGGCTGGTGCAGAAGGGCTTGAGGTACTAGTGGATGAAAAATTGGACATAAACCAGCAATGCACACTTGCAGTCTAGAAAGCCAACCAAATCCTGGGCTGCATAAAAGGTGGCATGGCCAGCAAGTGGAGGAAAGTGATTTTCCCCTCTACTCTGGACTTCTAAGAACCCACCTTGAATACTGTGACCAACTCAGGGGTCTACAGTGTAAGAAAGACATCGACATTTTAAAGCAGATTCAGAGGATGGTCATGGAAATGATCAGAGAGCTGCAGCACCTCTCCTATGAAAACAGTATGAGAGAATTGAGGTTATTCAGCCCAGAGAAGAGAAGCTCTGGGAGACCTGGTTGTATCATGGAATCCTAGAATCACAGAATCACAGAATGACCTGAGGTGGAAGGTACCTTTAAAAATCATCTAGTCCAGCTCTTTGTCATGGGCAAGAACATCTTCCACTGCACCAGGTTTCCTGAAGTCCCATGCAACCTGGCCTTGAATGCTTTCACTAGCAAGGCATGCACAACTTTTCTGGACAACCTGTTTTAGTGCCTCACCACCCTCACAGTAAAGAATGTCTTCCTAATATCTAATCTGCCCCCTTTTACTTGAAAACCTTTCCCCCTTGTCCTTTCACTACAGGCCCTTGTTACAAGCCTCTCTCCAGCTCTCTTGTAGGCCCCCCCTTAGGTACTTGAAGGTTACTCTAAGGTGTCCCTAAAGCCTTTTCTACTCCAGGCTGAACAACTTTCTCAGTGTGTCTCCATAGCAGATGTGCTCCATCCCTCTAGTGGTCTTGGTGGCTCTTCTCTAGGCTCACTCCAGCAGGTCGATGTCCTTGCTGTGATAGGAACTCCAGAGTTGGATGCAGCACCCCCAGTGGGGTTTTATGAGAGCAGAGTAGAGA
The DNA here is from genome assembly GCA_013399225.1 of Rhipidura dahli. NCBI lineage: Eukaryota > Metazoa > Chordata > Aves > Passeriformes > Rhipiduridae > Rhipidura > Rhipidura dahli. The sequence continues at coordinate 679,037 of VXAC01004554.1, read as the reverse complement.
GACCGATCTCCTTGCTTGCCCTGCTGGCTATGCTGCCTTGGATGCAGCTCAGGACAAGACTGGAGTTCTAGGCTGTTATCATGCAGTGCTGGGTCATGTTAAGCTTTGTGTTCACCAATATTTAGCATTTCAGTGCTTGAAGAGGGCCTACAAGAGAACTGAAGAGAGCCTTTTTACCAAGTGGGTAGTGGCAGGATATGGGGCCATGTTTTTAAGCTGAATGAGGGTGTACTGAGGTTGGATATGGATTGAACATTTTTTATAACAAGAGTTGCAAGACCCTGGAGCAGGTGAACCAGAGAAATTGTGGATGCCCCATCACTGAAAAAAGTCAGGGCCAGACTGAATAGGGCATGAGTATTTTGATTCAGTGAAATATGTCCCTGCTGTTGTTTGAACCTGGAAAACAAATTTTGGATTTGTCAAAACCCTGAAAATATCTTGAAAACCTATGGTAGTACTAATGCTAAATTTGATCTTTCTTATTACATTGCTACCCTAGACTGACAGACAGGGGAAAGGAAGAAAGAAAAATCTGACTTTAACAAATAGAATGGAGAAAAATTATAAGCAGCTTATGAGTAATATTAGGATATGGCAATTTTCCCACTCTTCTGATTAACCTATGCTATGGGAAATAGGATGCCTGTAAAAATGACTCCTGTAGGATGTCACATGTAAATCTATAGGAGGAGGAATAAGCAGTTCAGCACTTTCCTAAAAGTTTTTGTGTTTGGCAGAACATGGTGAGATTTCCTTAAGGTTCAGAGACTTTGGCCATTTGATAAATACTGCAAAGGGGAAAAAAATGGACCTATCAAATTAACATATCAGAAGCCCTAGTAGGTCTCGAGAAAGAGGGAAATATATACCTCTCCTGAGTCCATTTCTAGCCACGATATGTTTTACTCTTACAGTATGCTGGCAAAACTTTTTATATCAACAATAAATGTGCGTTAACATATAGGGCAAGATTCCCAGCTAAGAAGTGTGAATGTATCAGAAGTGACAATCTGGAATGCTAATTTTTTTCTGTTTATGTTCAAAGGACAGAAATAACCAAGTATCAAAGGTCTTGTTTACCTACATAATGTCCTGAGCAGTGGAATTTCTACGATGAGGATTAAGCCTCATTAGAAATACAGAAAGTGGCTGAAGGAGAAAAAGGAGATAATCAAGGCTGAAAATAATGTGATTGCTTTCGTTAGACTGTTTCAAACTTCACCTAAATGTGCAAGACTTGCTATATTCATTTTAGCACTAGAAAAATATTCTTTGTTCTTTCTATGAGATGGTATTATATGTGGCATAATATCTACATCTGCAAAAGCTCTGTTAAGAAAACATCTGTGAGACAAAGTTTATTAGTGCAGAGGTGGAACTATTCTTGTGCAACTATATTCCTTTTGGGACCAAACAACTACCTTTCAGGCCAATTAGTTCTGCATCAAGTGGAAGTACCAACTCAGGTCAGCTCTCCATTACAGGGTTTAAACATGCCTCAAGTCACTACCGAACTTTTCAAGGTTTTACCTGATATCATAAAAAAACCTTTCCTGTTAGCAATTTATTTAAATTGCTGAGATGGAAGGTTTCCTTTGAAAATCTATTCCATTAGTTCCAGCTAGTCAAAAATATTGAATGAATATATGCAAGTCCACACATAGTACAGGTCTATTCCTGCTACTTGTAACACCCAACAGAATATTATTATAGCTGAAGCCAAGAGACTGACTACAGACATAATTTTGTCCTTTGCACAAAAAAACCCAGCAACCACTCTGATTAAAAAATGAGAAAATCAAAAGCTAAAGCTACTTTTTGGGTGTCTTTTCTTCTTTTTGTCACCCTTTATGGGCAGTCTTGCAGTCATGGATCAGCCAAAATCTCTGTTGCCTTCAGATGACAGGACTGAGACCTATATATGACTCATATTGCCAAAATCCTTACACAGTTCTGCAGCAGATATTTCCTTTCTATTTTAAAGGTTAATCCAGATCACATCTGAAACTGAGCATGTTATATAAGGGGGTTTATGTGTATTTGACTTAGAGTTACTACAGTACTGAGAGTAATGCTCATTACAGTAGAGTAAGTGCTAGTACTTTGAATAGTCTTTTGTGGGTTGCTCTCTGGAGATGTGTGGAATAGTATTGTGAGCTTATGAATATAAAAATTGTCTGAACATAAATTCAAGCTACTTTAAGGAAAAGATGTTTAATCATGGCACAGTATATAATATAACGATCCTCTTAGCTTGACTATAATAAGATAAACTTTAATCATAATCAGAGTTGTACTTGCAGGTACATTTACAGGACATTTTTGCCACAATATTATGTGGAGTTATGAATTTATGTCCCCCTGTGCATATGATTTGAATAAAGTAGGGAAAATGGTCCTATGTACTGGGAAAGATCATCTCACTCGTGGTAAAAGCTCTCTGAAGGCACTTCTGGTATGATCTACACTAGTTCTCGAAGTTAAGTTTGTTCTTTGGAGTTTTTACATAATGTTCAGGTTTACAAGGCAAAGAGTTTTCATTAGAAAATTTCTCAGGGAATGGAATTCCTCAACTAATAACTATATGAGGTCAGTAATTTTTCTAGTCTTTTAATTTGCCTCTTTATCACAGAAATTTAGGTCCCTAAGTGTGCAAACTTATTCTAGAATGCTATGGTGTTTCTGAATGATGCTTGATAACTGAGATGCTATTTTATTAATTAGTAAAAAGAAATGATTGTGTGGTTGTCCAAACAATTTTTGAAAAAGTGTCTGTAGACATGAAAGCTCTATTTGATGCCATAGTTTCCAAGTGTTGGCCTTTCTAGAGCTGCACCACTACAAGATGGAGTAGATTGATGACATTAATAACTGGCAACGGAATATGTGAGATACTTTGATATTTGCAACATGTTCAGTTTGTTGTTAAGACTTGATTTAAAATATTTGCTGCTCTTTCATTAATTCAGCTTGCAGTACTGTTGATGTCTTAGGTTGNCTGAAGCTTTAATTGGAGAATGAACCCTGAGATGCAAATGAACCAAACTTACCAAAGTCTGAAGAACTCGTGACCCGTTGTCCATTTTGGGCTCCACCTTGGCAGTAGCCTCTGGCTCCCCAGGTGTACATTTGAAGGCCCTTCAAATAAATACTTATTTTTATTCCCTTATTCTTGTCTAGTCTCTGTTTTTAGGTGGCCTCTCAAGGCATCACTGTTGCTGGTAGGCTTTTCATTGTCCTGATTCTTTCACCTGTAAAGGTTTAGTGCAATTATTACACTACCAGTAACACTAGATTGACATAATTATATTCCTTTGCTACATCATCAAACAGAGAAATGAACAAGTGATCTAAGTTGTGGTCACTTGTTTGTTATTGAAGCTCTGTACCTAAATGATTGAGTAATGATCATAGCAAATATTCAAACACGTGTGTGTTGTTTTTATCTAAGATAGAGTTTACTTTTTCCATAGTAGCTGGATAGCTTCACAGTCTATGTTTTGGATCAGTAAGTGTTTTGTGCTGAAAATAGTGTTGATAAGACAGGGATGTTTTTACTGTTGCTGACCAGCACTTGCCCAGAGTCAAGGTCTTTTCTGCCTCTCACCCTACCCTAGTAGCGAGCAGGTGTGTAAGGAGTGGGGAGGGGATACAGCCGGAACAGCTGACCCCAACTGAGCAGAGGGACATCCCACATCATGTAGCATCATGCTCAGCAGGAAGGACATCATCCCGTTGGAGACAGTCCAGAGGAAAGGCACCAAGATGATTAGAACAGTGGAATACCTCTCCTATGATAAAAGGCAGAGAGAAGTGAGATTGTTCAGCCTGAAAAAGAGAAGGCTTCAGGGCAACCTAACTGCTGCCTTCCAGTATCTAAAAAGAACTGACAAGAAAGATGTAGAAAGACTTTCTACAGGGGCATGTGTTGATGTAAGACAAGGGGGAATGGCCTCAAACTGAAAGAGGGTAGGTTTAAATTAGACATTAGGAAGAAATTCTTTACCGTGAGGGTGGTGGGGCGCTGGGACAGGTTAAGAATTAGTGGATATCCCATTTCTGGAAGTGTTCACAGCTAGGTTGGATGGGACTTCGGGCAACTTGGTCTGGTGAAAGGTGTCCCTGTTTATGGTAGGGGATTTTGAACTAGATGATCTGTAAGGTCCCTTACAACACAAGCTATTCTATTATATCTGAAGCCATCATTCATCTAGCAGTATTTATTTTTGAGAAACTCTAAATTTGTAAAATTAACATATTTTTCATCCTGCCTAGGCTGTTTAAGTGAAAATTCTCATGGAAAGTGAGTCATATATGGTATATTCTCTGTCTTTTAACAGCATGGGTAAGGACTGGAGATCTGGTTGCAAGTACTAATTGCCACCTCCTTGGGAAAGAGCTTGAATATCTAAATTTATCTTTTCATGCTTCATCAAAAATTTGAATGCCATGATAAATAAATAAATAATGTTTGAACATATAGCATTCGTTGAAAATATACATTTTTGCAAAGGCAATGCACAGAATAACCTCATGAAAATACTTGCATGTTCTTATATGAAAGTCAAGTATAAAAATATTGCACTTCTTAAGAATACATATAAAACAGTCATTAATTCTGTGGTTAGCACCCAGTGTGGGAAAATAAATATGAGAAGAAAATGTTGTATATAATGCTGTAATCACTCAGAAAAATATTTTTCCTGTAGTGTGTTAACATACAATACTTGGAGAATTATAGCAAAAGGATATGTAAATAAATTCAGTGGCTTCATCTCCCTGTCTAGTATTCCTACCTTTTTTAAATAACCTTTGCTCTGAGCTCAATTTGTATTCTGTTTTTGATTGCAATTTGCTTTTTTTTTTTTTTTTTTTGTAACTCTTTTCCTGTTGATGCCAGCAGAAGCCTTTTTGCAGAGCACTAAGCTGCACATTTCGGAAGGAACCTGGGGCACAAGCTAGATGCAAAGAGGTGGCTGAGAGCTGAGAAGGAGGTGCACTGCCACCAGATCCAGACTGATGGAACATAAGGAATAAAGACTTTTAGGCATTTTTAGGGAGAGGAAACAAAAAGAATTGAAACAGGGCTGTTGAAATGCAGAGCCCAAAGAGAAAACAAACATTTCTATAGTGGTGACCCTTGCCTCTGAGCTGACAAAACTAGGTAAAAGAGCTGGGGCCTCTTGCAGGGAAGACATTCAGGACCTAGCCAAAACCTGATTGCAGTCAACAGAGGAAAAACCCCCAAAAGAGTGTTACAATCGTTCATATACATGGAGGAGGAATTCTGTTTATGTGGGGTTTGCATTACAGAGATTTTAACTGTTGGCAAGTAGCAAGGCGAAACAAAAGTAGTTTGGTAGAGCAAAACATAGTGCTGAAGGCCTCATGACTGAAAAGCAGTTGAGTGGGGTCTGCTTCATAGTAGCTCCATTTTGGCTGCATGTCAAATGCTCATTTCTGTTCCAACCTAAAATGCCGTTGTTAAGTGCACTCAGACATGGTGTAGCATATTATGTCAAACCAGATATGACTTACTGAAAGGATGCTGGCAGGAAATATTGATGATACAATCTTAGCCTGAAACCTTGGTAAGAATCATTAAAAATGTATTGGAAAGAATCCCGAAGGTATTTAAAAACAAATAAATGATTCTTGAAGGATGTGTATGAAAAGGAGAAAGAAAGAAAGAAAGATAGAAAGGTAAATGCTGAAAAAACCCCTCATCAGATTCCCACACGGACTATAAATTTACTTATTAGTAATGATGATATTGAACTGTAAAATGCTTGTGTCAGTGTCACCCTTCTTATATTCCTGCTTTTATATATTTGTACATATACTTGCAGGAAAAATGAAAAAAAGAAGACAACTTAGAAATTAAATCAAGTCTGGCAGACTAAGCCAATGTTGTGGGAAACGTATAATAATAATTTTTAAAGTAATTATTCTTAGATAAAGTCTTAGTATAATCTACCCATTTAGTCGCTATCTTTTTCTCTATTTTTATTATTTTACTGTCAAATATAACATATTGCTGTGGATATAAAAGTGTTGCTTATTCCAGCAGTTGCATTTAGTCTAAAGTTTTGAGCTGGGAATTATGCTTTACTTCTGTTAACACACACTATACTAAGTCCTATCATTTCTTCATTCACTTTGATCAAGGTAGGCAATTTGCAATGTTACTTGTCTTCTTTTATTCTATGCAGGCTAATTTCTATAAGCAAAAATAATTATTCTGTAATGTATACCTAAAACAATAGCTCTTGGAAAAAAAAATGTGGAGGGGACATCTAAGGATAAAATTCAGATTAGGTTTATGAGAACTATTAGAAGCTGTACCTTTCTTTACCTCTGAAATTCCAAAATCCTGATATTCCAATGCCAAGCCATTTAAATATGTGTGTAATAGATGTACTATTTTCATTTGGTAGATGTGGGGCACTTTTTTACAAAAAAATGGTCCATTAGTATAGGCCATCAGTAGACCAGATTATTAGAGGTTTTATGGAAGTGTGCTGAACAGCAGCCTCCAGAGGTCTGGTATCTGTCACTGCCACATTAGATTTAAGCTGCAATACAAATCCCTTCCTCCTCTGAGGTAGGAAATATCAAAGCTTAGATAGAAAAATTTTGTCTTTAAGTCATATGACACAGAAAGGTGATAAATGCTAAAAACAGCAGGCTCACAAATTTCAAAAGAAACCAGCACTGGAGAGTGATGAGCACTGTTGGGTTATTGTCCCACCGTTCCTCTCTGGGCATATCATTAGCCAGAGCCAGTCCTGAGGATGACTTGCTGGCATGCAACACTGGTAGCTTGCTGGGCTTTGAAGCACCCTTGGGGCCCATACTTGACAAAAGGATGCGGAAAACCTCTGATAAACATCTGATGCATGCTGAGGGATGTATGTAGTTATCTTTTCAAGAAGATATTTTACATCTGTATACTGTGCTATTCTTCTTGAACAGAAGTAGATTATAACTGCATAAAACACTAATTTCACAGTAAACTCCATCCATATAGGAGAGATTTTGCTTTTACCTCTGTCAGCATAGCTAAAAAGCTGTATCTCAAGAGATGACAGAATGTGGTATCAAGAAAGTATTGATCTTCCTATTTGGATGTAAAAACTGGCGGAGGGAGAGAGGCGCTGGTTTCACAAGGCCGCATGCAAAGATAATGACAGAGTACAAAACAAATCCAGGTGTCTCTCTACCAAGTTCACTGATCTAAATTACTATCTTTTGTGCATTTTACCAAACATGTCATACTCTGTGGCCTTCCATACTACTCTCTTCTGAAATGATGAAAGCTTAGCTGCTAAAACTGCTGATTTTAGTGGAAGGCAATTTATAATATGCCTGGGTTTGACCATATCTGTCATTTTTGCCTGACTTCAGCTATATTAATAAATCAAACTTGAAAATGAGACTAAACAGCTAATTTTACTTTGGAGGTCCATTTGAAAGAAATTAATTTCAGAGTGTTTTTAGATTTTGTATCAAGCTCTTTGTTCCTTTGACGGGCAGTTGCATAGTTTTAGCTTTGAGTCATTTGTATAACTATCAGTGCCTAGTTTCCAAGATTTATTTCTCTGTAAAATGACTTGGACTTGTTACTCACTTAATTTGCACTTTATCACTCTGTGGGATGGAAATTCCTAAGGACTGGACTTACATTACAATACAAGACTTTATTTGAATTTGTGGTGAGTGGCATTTTGTTATCTGGTGATCTTTTAAACTGGGATAACTTAAGTAAAAAGAAAAAGGAGACTTTATTGTTTGTGGATATATTGTTATTATGGATTCTGGGTTAATTTTACTAACTTTGGACCACAATATCTGGAAATGCTTGCTGAGGGTAAATATGGTAAGGTAAGGAGCTGCAGTAAGCCTCCATTATGGTTTTCTGGCTACTCACCACTTCATTAATTTTGCTCAATTGAGCTAGGTTTTCTAGAATTCTTTTTTGATAATCCCTGCATTACTTCTGCATTTTCTCTTGCTTATTCTGTGAGAGGTGAAAACATAACTGAGAGCTTATTCCCTGGTTGTTTATTTGGCAATGCTGTTAGTTTGTTGATTTGTTTATTTTTAATTTGCTTCTAAAATTGTATTTCTTAAGTTCTAGGGAGGGTGATCAGATTTGATGGTCAAATTACCATATCACTTGCACATCTGTTCAGTGAATTCATGACATTAAATTTAGTTTTCTGAATCTGACACCCTAGAATCCCTACAGAGTACATATAGTTTACCACCTTAGTATATATTTTGTATTATATATACTACTCCATCTGACACATACTAGACATTTACTTGGTGTGAATTGTGTTTTCTGCAAGTGTTTCTAGTTTTTGACATCCTCTCTAGCAGCATCAGGTGACTACCAAATATTCATCACCAACTTTGAAGATGTAATCTTTTAGTAAGATAAATTCCCCTACATCAATCCTACTTCAAAATATGTTGAAGAAAAAAGCTTCAAAGCTTTGTTCTTCAACAAGATGCTTGAACTGCTATATTTACAAAATCACATACTCAAGCTAATTAATTGTGGTCTAATTACTGCATCTGTAGAAAAAAAATACAATGTTCAAAGTAAAGAAACATTGGTATGAATTCATTGTGATTAAATTACAGTGTCCTTCAGAGAAGATTCAGGATTTGAATGAAGTGGAAACATCCAGAAACTTCCATCCAGACAACAGAAATGTCCATTATAAGGTGTTATTATTAACCTTTATTAAAAGAATATTTCTGCTCTCCAGTTATATGATGCAATTTCCTTTAAAAACTTGAAATGCATAATAAATAGAAATGTGTAACCACCAAAGTGTAGGTCACTTAAAATTTAAAATGACAAAAAAATTGAAATGTGTGAATGCCTCCTACATGATTCCTTATATAAAAGTACCTTAAATAAGTAATGTGAATATTTTCATATGTATTAACTATAGATTTTTTTAAATATGCCTTTTTGGATTTTTGTCTAACTTATATATTGATTTTGTTATGGATATATGTTAGCACTCAATAAGTATCATATTGTGACCAAGAATGTAAATTGTTGTAACAGTCTCAGAACTGCATTTTTAGAATTCTATATCTGTAGAATATACAAATAGAATCTATAAAATTCTATATCCAGGTTTATTTGTATTTTTAGGACTTGATTTCTTTCTCCTTTTTTTTCCTTTCCAGTTCTTTAATGATGTGCTTATGGAACAGTATCAAACTCTTTCAGTCAGCAATTTTATAAAGCCAACAAGAAATTCCAAAGAGCAAGGGAAGATCTACTCTATCCATCTTCCCATATTTTTCCTGTTCTTCCATCTGCTGATGACGACTTAAAGGTGTTCATTGTCTATTTCATGTTAATAGTAATACAGCTTTTTTCTACCTTATTGCTTACATCTGTGCCAATAAATAAAACAGGACAGCACCGATTCTTTTGCTCTAAGAGTAAATGATATGACTTTGTACCACAGGGGCTAAGGAACTAAAATATAATTGTGCTATCAACATTATTCTCATACTAAATCCAAAACACAACACTGTACCTGCTAATAGTAAGACAATTACCTCTGTCACAACTTACATTACCTGCCAAATAAGCAGGTGTAAAGAATGCAGAAGAGGGCATATTAAAGATTTAGCTCTGTGGATGCTAACTATCCTAAGTTTCTGTCTTGGAAATGCTTAGTTTACTGACAAAGTCAAGGAAAATAATGTAAAGGCATTCACTTGGAGATTTAGCCTGTGTAGATAAGGCAAATTGTGAAGAGAAGTCAAGGATAGGGATGGGGTGATGGCACTGAATGCACATGTACTCTCTTGGTACATGTTATGGAACACTGGGAAAATGTTGTTCTCTAGTCATTCAAGTCAGACATGAATGTAACATTATTTTCCCAAATGCCTGGGTTTTATGGCTAAGCATGAAACTGGAAATGGTGTCCAAAATTTAACTCGATATGGAGACAGAGCATATCTTGGAGCCAACCAAACTCGGAAGCATCCCTGAATCCTCTATCACTGTTATTTGGTTAATGTAGTATGCTTGCAGAATGCGTGACTTCACACAGGTCTTTCACATGGCTGATTTTAAGATGATGCTTTCATTTTGCTAATATCAGATATCCTCTTTAAGATGTTAGTTTTCTGGGCTTGTGTACTCCATATTGCATTCTTCCCAAGTCCTGAGCAACACTAGTTTTGAACTTTGTACCATAGAACATTTAAAGCACTGACACTAAGGGTTTGTTGTTTTCTTCAGTTAACTGACAGTGAATCTGAGAAAGAGAATGAAAGGTGTTTCTTCGGTGATTTATGAGTTCTCTACTACATATTGCTACTCAGTTACATGCTGCTTAAAAATCAGACCCCTTCAAGTTTTAGTAAGGGTGTGTTTATGGAATAAAATGTGAGGATGCGAGTAACCTGTGATTTACAGAGCAGTTCAGTTGAAAAGAGCTATAGATATCATCTACAAGGATTTGTGCAACACCTTTGTTTTGGTTCACCTTTGAATTGGAGAGAGATGGGTTTGATGGATGGACTGTTAAGAGGGGTGAGGAATTTACTGGATCATCATGTGTAGAGTTATACTCTGGCTCCATGGCCCTTTGGAAACCAGTAATAAAAGTTATCCCTGAAGGGTCTGTACTGGGACCAATGCAATTTCATATCTTCATCTGTGACAGACAGTGAGATGGAGTGCACCCTCAGTAAATGTGAAAATGACATTTGTTGTGAATGAGTGTTTTAGATCACTTAAAGAATAAGCAACCAATATGAGCAGTTTGGTCAATTCACTAGAGGAAAACATGCCATCCTGAGGGGTCTTGATGGGCTGTGGAGTGATCCAATATGAACCTCATGAAATTCCAGAAGATCAAGTGCAAGGTCCCACACCAGGGTTGGAGAAATCATGTTTAGTGTCAATAGACTGGATGATAAATATATTTAGAGCAGCCCTGTGGAGAAGGACTTGAACTGGTGAATGAAAAGATGAACATGAGTCAGCAATGTGTTCCTACAGGCTAGAAAGCCAGTCACAGTCTGGGCTGCATAAATGGAAGCGTGGCCAGCAGCTGGACAAAGGGGATTCTCCCTGCCTCCACTCTCCTGAGACCCCACCAGGAATCCTTCACCCAGCTCTGGGGTTCCCAGTACAAGAAAAACATGGATCTGTTAGAGCCCAAGGAGGGCCATGAAAATGATCAGAGGGCTGAAACCTCTCTCCAGTGAAGAAAGACTGAGAGAGTTGGGATAGTTCAGACTGGAGAAATGAAGGCTCCTGGGAGACCTTATTGCAATCTTTCAGTACTTAATGGGGTATTGTAAGAAAGACAGAGAGGGACTTTTTACAAGTCTGTAGTGAAAAAACAAGAGGCAATGTTTTCAAACTGAGAGAGTAGATTTCGATTTTTTATTACGAGGATGGTGAGACAGCATAAGGGGTTACCCAGAGAAGCTGTGTATGTCCCATTATTGGAAGTGTTCAAGATCAGTCTAAAGGGACTTTAAGCACCTTGATCTAGTGAAAGATATCCCTGTCTGAGAAGGGAAGTTGGACTTCATTATCTTCAGTGATCCCTTCTAACACATACCATTATGCAGTGCTGTGATTTCTGTCCATCTGCTTTATAGTTTAATCCAATTTAACATTTGACTGGTCCTTGTTGTTTCAAGTTTCATATTTTTGTCCACCTCTTGTAATTTTGATTTCTCTGTTGGTAAAATCCCTTTTTGTTTCCTGTTTCTGTTTTAGATGGGCTAGAAAAACAGCTAGTACTTTATTATTTTAGTCAGTTGTTCAGTTCACTGGAATAACATAAGGAAATATGTCTTACTGAGATCTGGACATAATAATCTGGGCTCAGAATTGGAGTAAACAGATACACTGCTACTGAACCACAACTGCTTCCTTGGATCAATTTGCACCTGTTCATGAAAATATGCCCTTTGAGTATTTGCAGGAAGAAGTCAAGGGTCTTTACATGGTCACTTTTCTCAATTTATGAACCCTGGTTCTGGTTCTCCTGGTGAGATAGTTGTGATGGGAAGAGGTTTTTGATGAAGCAAATTCGCATTCCAAAACTATTCGTGGGCTCCCAACCAGCACAGTCTTGCTAAACCTGCTAAACCTGCTGAACCTTAGATTATTAATAATTTATAAACTACCTTTCAGAATAGATTTCACAGCGCCTCCTTTTTCCTTTCAGTCCTAAGATATCCTTATTGTCCATACTAAAGTAATTATTCCAGTAGTTATTTCTCCCTCTGTCCAAGGGACTGTAAATATAACAGGATAGTGACTCCTGCAAGTTGCCACTTGATTAACCATGTGATCACCACACTTTATGTTCAGTTTTACCCCAAAATGTATCTGCCCAAAATATCCTCTGGAAAAGGTCTCAGGAACAGCAGTCACTGCCTTGGCATGTGGAAAACGATATTTTGATATCATTTTATTAACTGTTAGAGGGTTTTTTTACCTGATTTGTTATTATTTCCCATATTATCATTGTCTCCTCCTCCTTATGACTTTTCACAGATTCGTTGACATTTCACACATTGACTATTACTTCCTAAAACTCTGCCTGTCTCCTCTTAATATCTCCTGTCACTATTAATTCCTGAAACTCCTGCTACTGTCCTTAATCTTTCTTGCTCCAGCTGCGTTTTCATTTGGACCTCTCCAGGTGTTCTCTGATTTCAGGTAAAATCTTCCTCTGTTTCCCTCTTTGCATCGAGTGGTTATTCATAATTTTTATGAGTAATTTCTATTTCAGAATCTGGGCTTTGCATTCTTGTTTCACTTTTAAGATTGACCTGTCTACTTTGAGTTGCAAGAATGCTGATGCTTTACTGAAAGATCAAAGGAACAGACAAAATTTAAATACATTAAAGTGAGAGAGGACTCATGATAGAAAAACATACCAAGGAAGCCAGAGGTTGAAATCTGACTCTAAAAATGTTAGATTAGAAACAAAATAAAGAAGCTCGCATGACTTTTTATAGACACTTCTGTAGGAAAAAATTTAAATCCAGATTGAGAAAAGTAGGTGGGGGGAGGTTTGGTTGAAGTAAACACTTCTCAAAGTATTTAATTGAGTGGAAAATCCAAGAGCCTGTCAAATCTTTTTTAAATCGAAAAAACTTCAGCCAAACCTAATAATTAGCTACCAGAGCAAATTAAAAATACTGCAGTCTCCCTCATTAGAAGATTTAAAAGACTGGGCAGCTCCACTAAGGCTGACTGATGCTTTTGCTAACTCATGTAGGTATTAATAAGAATGTTTTGCTGAACTCCTCTTACGGAAGCAGTCAAGCTAAGTGATTAAAAGTCTTTTCACCTAGAAAAATGCTAAAGATATTTTGGTTATAATATTTTGTTTATATGTATGCGGTTATCTTTTTGTTTCTTTGTTTCAGCTTTGATTCTATGTCTCGGTACTCTGGAGATATGAATTTGATCTACTTTGTAAACAGTTTAGAGGGTTCACTTGCCATCAGTGTAAATATTTTCAGCTGTTCATTTCAAGCATCCATCCAAAAGCAGAAGTTGATGATAACTCTTATTGATGACCTGTTCCTATTTAGAAATTGTCATTAAAACAGGCACAAATGATTAATCTTTCTTAAAAGCATAAAAATTGACAAAAAATGTCTTTTGAAATTGTTTTGAATCATAAATTGGCTTTACTTTTACTAAAAAATTTGAAAGGAAGCTGAAGAAATAGTTTATCATGAAAATTAATTGGTGTAGTTGTTCCTCTCAGGGCAATTGCAAGGAGGAAACAAATATCCTGCAAGCTAACAAATCCAAAAATCATAACACCGTAGAATTAAACATAGCCTTCAGACGTTATAAAAGAAGAGACTTTTTAGAGCTGTCTAGTTTATCTTCAAGCTGGCATAACTCCACTAGCATCAAACATTTCTGCAGTGGGAAAGGTGGCCCCTGTTCTTTTCTTGATGGTCCACTGTTCTTGCCAAAGGAGTTAAAGAGGTTCCTGCCCCTTCCTTGTTTCTCCCAAAATGTGGGAAATAAACTACACAGTTCAAACAGTATGCAGACAGAAAAGAGTTGATTCAGAAGAAACTAATTACCTCCTGTCCTTTGTGAATTACGAATACGTTTCCCTGGAGGCATTCTGTAATAATCAATTAAGCTCTGGGTAAAAAATGTTGCTAAAGAATTTACATGTTCATTGAAAATCCTGTTGCTACATCTCCAGTACGATTACATAATTTGTAGATATGAATTATAGATATATAGAAATGTTGCTCCAGATAGCTACCAAAACCACCATTTTTGTCCACTGAAAATCCTATTTATATTGTTACAAATGAGATGTGACTTTTATTCACCTCTGATTTTACTAATTAGCAGAAGTGCGAAGTATCACCTTTTTCCTGAGTTGAAGTTATAAATTTCCATACCCCTTCTCAATGCACCCAACATTTTTCACTATTCTCCCTATTTCTGTTCATCAGAAGGAAATCAAAGTATGATAAAAAAAATTATAAATCCAATATACTGTATGATTTATAGTTCAGAAGCCAACATGCATAAATTAAGTATAAAGTGGACTAAGGTTATTTCAGAAATATGTAACTCCCAGGAAACACCATAACTTTATTTTTCACATACTAGACTTTCCATTCTCAAGAGTATCTCTTTTCACTGAAAAAAAAATTGCATGTGTTTTCCAGTATTCTATTTATTTATCTAAGGTTGGAAAATTACTTTCTATTAGAAATGTTTTAGGTATAAAACTTTCAATCTTCTCCCCTTTTGGATGCTATCCTTCCAAATTGTAGTTATTTCTAACACATTCCACTCTTTTCCTCCACAGGACCTTGTATAATTAAACCTCTTTGCTTGAAGGTATATCTTCTTTTTTTTTGCTTCTGTGTCTCCAGATAACAGTTTTGTTCTCAACAAGCTTGATTATCAAAAGATAAGACTGTGATGGTTTTCTCTGAGAAGGGAGGACAGAATTGTCTGGTTGAGCAGTGCTTGGTTTTCAAAAAACTGTGACTTCTAGGCTTACCTAATTAGACCCATTTTTTTCATTGAAGTCTTTAATTTTCCTCCGTTAAATGTGACCCATTTCTGTTATGATTGAATAAAATAATCTTCACGATGAAAGAATGTCCCATAATAAGGATTATATTAAATTAGAGTAATATCAGATAATACGCTCTATGGGAATTGCAAAAGGCAGCACAGAAATCTCGAGGATCATATAGGCTTTTATCCAGCAATAATAAACTATACTGCACTCTGGTGAAACACAAAATCATGGCTATCAGTGAAAATGTCTTTTGTACAACCCATATAAAAATTGTGACCAGTATCAAATGACAATTATCAAAACAGTATTGAGTAATAAAGGCTGAATTAGGAAAAAAAATAGGTCCTGCATTTGGGTCACAACAACCCCCTGGAGCACTACAGGCTGGGGGCAGGGCAGCTGGAAAGTGACCCAGCAAAAAAGGACCTGGGGATGCTGGGCAACAGTGGCTGAACATGAGCCAGTGTGTGTGCCCAGGGGGCCAAGAATGCCAATGGCATCCTGGCCTGTATCAGCAGCAGGGTAGCCAGAAAGACCAGGGCAGTGATTGTACCCTTGTATTTGGCACTGGTGAGGCCTCAAATCTTGTGTCCAGTTCTGGGTCTCTCCCTACAAGAAAGACATTAAAATGCTGGAGTGAATTCAGAGAAGGACAGCAGACCTGGTGAAGGGTTTGGAGCACAAGTCCTACAAGGAGTGGCTGAGGAAGCTGGGGATGTTTAACCTGGGGGAAAAAAGGCACGGGATAAGAAGGCTCAGGTGACCTTATCACGCTCTACAACCACCTGCAAGGAGATTGTAGCAAGGTGGGGGTCAGTCTCTTCTCCCAGACAACCAAAGTCATTTCACTTACTGGAGATATACAAATAACCTTTCAAACATTCTTTTAAAAATTTCCCAGAATAAACCAAAATCTGGTCTTGAGAAAATACATTGAAAAACATCATGACCTACGTATCTCTTTATCTAACATCTTTAATGGGTTTGATCTATCACCCAAATTATTATGAGCATACTTTACAAATAAGTAAACGTGGTGTTTCCAAAACATCATGGTATTTTACAGAGAAGGAAAAACTTTGCACCTGTGACAGTATTTTGTATAATAACCCATTTATAGGAGAACCTTACAAGGCAATTCATTTCAAAGTGTGCTTCACCCAGAGGAAGACTCTTGGAGTTTAATTCTTCACATCCTTCTCAACAATATTTTATAGAAATATAAACTCAGATAAATTTATACCATCAGGAAAAAGCTTCTCAGATGGGAGTAGTGTAGTATGAAAACACCCACCTGCAGTCTTGTTTACGAACCTATATTGTCTTCTCACTCTCGAAAATGAAAAATAAATCCGTTTCCTTCGGGCTGTATGACTTTAAATCTTAGTCTTCAAGCTTTCCTATTTCACAGGCCAGACAGCTGGAGAGAGCAGTCTAACAGGAGCGATGAAGAGGGCTAAGTCAATCAAATACTTGTTGGTGACTGTAGGTCAGCACCCATCCTTTCCTGCATGGCTCTATTTCTTGACAATTCTGACACTAACTTAACTGTCTCTTTTTATAAAATGAATACCACCTAGCCAAGAAGCAACTTTACTACATTATTAGAGGCATAAGAAAATTCCCTATATTCCTGTTAATTTCCACTGATTGACCAAATTCCAGTAAATAAAAATCAGCCTTATTTAATTCTTCCCTCCTCTGGTCCAGTGGTTTATCTCACAAAATAAAATTCATCTATAATATGTGCAAAAATTCTATCTTGTCACTTAAACTGTTTCTGGCAAATTCTTAATGAGTTTTTATCCTATTAATTATCACAGTCTCTATTTGAGAAGAGATAGTGATGTTGATGTGAAAAATCTAGACTATTAAAGAAGTCCAATTTGAAATCTATGGTTATGGCGAACTTTGAAAATCTCAATGTGTCTCAAATCATGATTTCTGGTTGTCACAAGCAGCCAAGTGGAAAAATGGGGTACTGTATTTCTTATTTATTTAAAAAAGAAAACAAAAGTAGTGTTAAAACCGCTTAGATTTGTGGTATGAAAATGGTAAAAATGAAGAATCTTCATGATCTAGAATAGCAGTGTCTTTTTATAAAGAAAACAGTATAAACATTTCAATAGGGGGAGGATCATTTGAATTCAGCAATCTGTTATATAGTAGCACATACAAAGCCACTGGCAAATGCAATGAAAACAGCAGGTCAGGAAAATATAGTGAAAGCTATGAAAGTATTTAAAGTGACACATTCAGATGGTTTATGTACTTCTTTAGGATAAGTGCGTGATACAAATAGTGCTAATGGAAACATAAATCTTCTTTTTACATGCTAATTTCACTCTGAAGCAAACTCATATAAAACTTTGAGAAACAGTGGTGCTCCGCAATATACACCAACTAGCAAATACTTTTACTGCACAGCAGTCATCTTCACACTCTGGCTAAATCTGCAATTAAAAATCAGTCACACAAAAATAATGTTGAATAATGTCTTCCAATCCAAGTGTTGCCACATGTATTCTCTACAGGAACTAAGCTATATGGTCAGAAAATGCTGTAATGATATGCTCATATTAAACACAAATGTCAGTGCTTCAAAGAAATGTTGCCCATTTCTGTTGCAGCACTGATGTGTCACCAATAAGTCAAAGGTTTTTTTTAGAAAAAGGATATAAAAAATAATCAAAACAGGTTTTTTACTCTGAAACATATGGTGACAACAGTGAAGAAAATGGTCACAGGGATAATTATTGTAACATAAAACTAGACTTCATATAACTTCATTCACAGATTTCTTTCTTACCTCAAGATAAAATGAAAAATAAATAAGATGAAGAGTGATAAACTAACTCCCCCACCTCAAATAAGTTTATCTCTAGGTTTGGGTTTAATTCCAGTAATACTTGGTATTCAGATCTTCTTTCATAAAGCAGAAAATTAGAGATTTATTTAGAAAACCTCTCCCATCCACCCATTCCTAAATTTGCCCTTTCTTCAGCAGGCCATTCACAACATGTAACAACAGTTATATAAAGAATTATACTCCCTGTGACCTGCAAATATCAGGTCTTGCAACTGGATATCTTCCTCGTAGTAAATGTTCATGTCATGTTATATTTGGACCTCATGTGCCTGATTGTAAAGTATAAAATCAGTTATTTGAACATGTACAATATTTCCTTATGTTAAATTCAATTTAATGAAAGATTGAGCAAGAGCTTATTGGTTTTGAAATTTTTATGGATACATACACATTCATTACAGTTAATAAGATTTTACTTTTTGCATTGCTTTGAATTTTCCTTTGTTATCGAGAACGTAATTTTGAAATTACAATCTAAAATACACACAGCAGGATTTACAGGTTGGAGTTTGAGGGGGTTTAAAATTATTTTTTACAAGCTCTGTGGAAATTACATATTTTTTATTTAGAGGAGCCTTATTGTGCAAAACTCCAGTTTTCTACTGAAATTTAAGTATTGTGGAATTTTTCAATTATTCCTATTGGTTGTGTATTTGAAACACCATTTTTTCTTAGCAAAGTACACGTGGAAGAGAGCATTTCTTTTTGTACCTCTGTGTCAAAACTCTCTGTTCTTCCCATTTTCCAATTGTTTTTCTGTTGATTAAAAAATGTAGACTGCACAGTGTCTGTAGAAGAATATTGAGTTCAAGGGAAGGAGTGAGTCAGCCAGGGGACATTCAGTGTTATTAATTGACATTTTATATGGATCTTAGATGTCATACAGAGCTCTGAGTGGAGGCTTTGCATTAGACAGAAAGATGGTAGAGACCTTATTGTACTAACAAAACATAGTAGGTATTTTTGTGGTCTCAAGCACTGCCATAATGTAGTGTCTACTAAAGCTGCAGTCAAAAATTCAAAATATTTTTCTTAATATGTATTTAGATAAGAGAGCCGAGATAATTAAATTACTTGTGTTAAAAGTATGGCATATGGAAAGATGTGGAGCTTCCAGAAAGTATTAAAACAGATTTGGGATTTTTCTTGTGGTGAACAGGAAATCCACCCCTTCTATTGATATACTAAGGAATGCTTTGAAACACACACAAAAAATAGATAATTTAATTAGATATGCTACTGCTAACAGACATAGAGAAGGGGCGGGGGAAGCCTTGAAAAAACAGTGTATTAATTAAAAATAACTTAATACTACCGAATGGAAGATATTTATACAAACTTCATTTTTGTTCAGATGCAGCTTTTAAAACACATGTATGTTTAAGTCACTTTTAGGCAGTCAGAACAAAATCTTAGCTATTCTATGTTAACCAGACATAAGACAGATTTACGTAAATGTTATACAGTATTAGATACCTTGAGGTTAGACTTAGCAGCTATAAAATATCTCAGACCGTTTTCCTAGACAAAAAGAGGTTTAGGTTTGTTAGCAGAGACGATCTGAATTTTCATTTTACTTTGCATAAAAATCTTTAGAACTAACAGCTTAAATCACTGTTGGATGCCAATCTCCTCATTATGAAATATGCATTTTAGATTAAACACAAAACAACATTTAGTGGCAAACTTTTCTATTCCTTAAAGCCAACTGCCAATATTTCAAAATAATTTTCATGGTGTCATTGCTTGCAGGATTTAGGATCTTTTTATACTATTGAGGTAAACTGCAGGTCCTGCAGTTCATAGAATCATAACATTGTTAGGGTTGGAGAAGAAAATTTAGACCATTGAGTCCAAGCATTAGCATAGCACTGCCATGTTTACCAATAAACCACGTCCCTAGGTGCCACATCTGCATGTAATTTAAATACCTCCAAGGATGCTGACTCCACCTTGGCAATCTGTTTCAACATTTGAAAATTTTATCAGGAAAGACATTTTTCATAATACTCAATCTAAAGTTTCCCTGGTGCAACTTGAGGCAATTTCCTCTTGTCCTTGGGGAAGAATACCCTATCTCGCTGAAACCTCCTTTCGAGTGGTTGTAGAAAGCCCTAAGGTGGCATTTTTATACTGAGAGGCCCAAAACTGAGCACAGGATTCAACATGTGGCCTCACCAGCGCTGAGTGCAAGGGAATGATCATGGCTCTAGCCATTTGCCGCACATTTTCTGATACAGATCAGAATACCATTGGCTTTCTTGGCCACCTGGGCACATGCTGGCTCATATTCAGTGACTGCCGACCAGCACCCTCAGGTCCTTTTCCATTGGGCAGTTTCCCAGCCACCCTTACCCCAGCCTGTAGTGCTGTATCAGGTTGTTGTGCCCCAAGTGCAGAATCTGGTATTTGGTCTTGTTGAACCTTGTACCACTGGCCTTGACCCACTGATCCAGCATGTCCAGGTCTGTCTGCAGACCCTTCCTGCTTTCCAGCAGATCAACAATCCAGCCCAACTTGGTGTTGTCTCCAAACTGACTGAGGGTGCATTCGATCATCTCATCCATATCATCAATAAAAATATGAGACACAGCTGGCCCCAGTTCTGAGCCCTGGGGAACGCTACCAATTACAGGCTGTCAGCTAGATATAACTCCTGTCACCACCACTCTCTGGGCTCAGCTCCATCCAGCCAGTTTTAACCCAGTAAATGGTGCACCCATCCAAGCCACTAGCAACCAGTTTCTCCAGGAGAATGCTGTGGCAGATAATGTCAAAATCTTTGCTAAATTCCAGGCAGAGAACATCTATAACTTTTGCCCCATGCACTAAGCAGGTCACCTGGTCATACTGTGAGATCAGGTTGGTGAAGCAGGACCTGCTTTCTCTAAGCCTGTGTTGGTGGGGCCTGATCCCCTAGTTGTCATGCACCTGTCTGTGATGGCACTCAAGCTGCTTCATGAGCTTTTCCAGCACCAAGGTCAGGATGACAGGCCTGTGGTTCCCTGGATCCTCCTTCTGATCCTTCCTGTTGAAGGATCTCACATTTGCTGCGCTCCAATCAACTGGGACCTCCCCAGTGAGCCAGGACTGCTGGTAAATAATGGAAAGTGGTGGATGAACACTTCCACCAGCTCCTTAAGTATTGTTCATTCCCACCTGTTTCTATCAAGATTCTTGTATCTTGTCTTAATGCTTAATTTAATTAAGAACCTAATCCCTTTCTGCATCTTTCAGTAAATTTTGAAGTGTTTTATAGTTACTATGTGGTTCAAGAATTCATTCTGGTATATTTGGAATTCTTTCTTCTTAGCATCTATATAGTTCATAATTTATAGAATAGTGTTTTTAACTGGTAAAATGCGATTTGCTGCCATCATAATTAGTGAAGATTGTTATTGGATGCTACATTCAGAAAATCTGTCATCATGGCGCATATTGTGGCAGCTTCTGAATTAATAAAGGAAAAAGCACAAGCATATTCTTTGTTCAAATAAGCCCGGATCATTTATTTTGCAGATATTGTAATAGGGGTCATAGCTGGAGTTTTGGCAGTCTTTTGATTCTTTGTGTAACTAACTACATGCATTTAAACCAGATGGAATCATGACCTAATGTTTTTCATTGCAACTGGGTTTTTGGTTTTTGTTGGTTTGTTTTTAGGGGTTTTTTTTTAATTAACCCAGTAAATGCTGCAAGAGAAGTAATAAACATCACTGGAACAGTTTTGGCTGATGTGCTGGGTCAGCTGGAAGCAAAGAGTCTGATTCCATAAAAAGATAAAGACGTCTGGAATTGTTAATGTTAATTAGTGAAGACCTGTGTGTGGTTTATATTTCATTTAGATCCCTTTCTTTTGTGGATTAAATGGTTCATAAACATTTTTATCTTCAAAGCCTTGTCAATAAAAACTGCCCTTCTGCCCCTCCTTTTATGTTATACACTAATAGACAATATTTAACAAATCTGAATATTAAACTATAATAGATAAATAGCTATTTCCGATGACCAGTACCCTGTTAAAAATGCATATCAATGACACTTCAAATTAAGTAGAGCATTTTTTCAGTATCCAATAATTTTTCTTTGGATAAATACCTTGGGGTGGAAAAAGAAAAAAAAAAAAGGAAAAAATAAGAAAAAACCCCAAATCAAAACCTTATGGCCATAAATAAAAGTGAAACACAAGATTGTAACATAACCAATAAAAACAAAAGAAAAACTTCAGCCAAGCAAGCTTCTATTCTAGAATACATTCATTGGTTTTAAGATAAATGCTGCTGCTGTGACATAAAGTAGCTAAATTCATTCACTGCTGGAGTTTAATACAACTGTAAACTTTTATGTAAAAATATATTGGATATCTATAAATGTCTAGAAATAGTGGCACTTTTACTGGCTTTTAGTTGAGTTATTTTCCTTCAGTCGTTATGTGACATTCTTTGTGACATTAATCAGATGTTTCCAATTACTCTTTGCATTGCTGCTGCTTTTAGCTCTTCCTTTTGGTCCATACCTCTAGCCTAATTATAGACAAGTAGCAATGGAGACTGAAAGTGTATTTGTGGTTGTACAGAGTTCAACAAGATAAATACCAAAACTCCTGCTAAAGGATCACACCTGCTGAACATTCTCTCTAATCCTTCTAAAGCATGAAGAATAGCAAAGATATCCAAGGTATGACTACTTCTCAGAGTTGCTACTGTGAAGAAATCAAATGCAGAGAATTAGAAGCAATCAGATCCAATGATGGCTCATTAGAAGCAAATCGATTTGGAGGTACAGGTAATATGTGAAGGTAATATGTGCATCCTTATATCCTGTATAGGGATATTCAGAATTTACATGAACCAATCTTAAAATTACTTTCCTTATTTGTTTACTTGACTGGATTTTTCTTTCCGTGGTGACAATGACTCTTGATAAGCTGATAGAAACCAGAAGAACATAGAAACACCAGAGTAACTAAAATTTGTCCATATAAAGGCATTTGAAAGCATGAGGCCATGTGTATTTCTGAAGAAATCTATCAGGATTAAAGGCTATCACTCCAAACATATATCTTCTAAAGTATTTGGGATGCCAGACAGTCTCCAGACCTGTGTTTTGAAGTTCTTCAAGGTTCCCCTATACTAACTGCTGCCAGTGTTGGTCACTCCCACTTGCACAGGCTTGTTTGCTCTACAAGGATTCTCTAAGACCATCACCATTTTAAGCACAAAGTCTACTCGTGCAGCAAGGCCTGAAAAATATGTATAAATCAATATAATTCACTTCTCCAGATATCCTTAAATGTTTTCTTAGGAATCTAATTTTAAACATCTATTTAAATGTAGACAGGTAAGTATTGCTGTCCGATGGACATTCACCTGCTTACCATCTCAAAATGTATTATTATTATTATTATTATTATTATTATTATTATTATTATTATTATTATTACTATATATCTAGGAAAGTTAAAAAAAAAATTTACCCTCTGTGTCAATGACTAATTCCATACTGGGGTTTACTTAATTTATTAATGCAGTACGTAAGAGATATAGGGGTTTGGTCCCTCTTCCCAATATTATCCTTGTTCTTTATCCAAGCATGAGCCTAATACTAAATACTCAATAATTCCTTCTCAGGCGTGCCCCCTTTTTTAATCCTGTTCATACTAATTTTTTGCATAGTCCCTGAACAGTGACGAATGTCTTTCATAGGTGAACTGCTCCATCTGTTCCTTCAATAATTCTCCACCTCCAAGATGAATTCAATGGATACAGTAGAGGAATGGCATTGTCTACATCTGCAAGTTAGTGAGATGATCAAGCTCATGATCATGTACTAAAATCTTAAGCACTTTTTCCCACAGTCATTTCATGTAAGGAAAACAAAGGTTTTTCACGAGAACAACTTTGTTGTATTGTTGATTGATGTGTTTTCCTTTTACACTTTTGAGAATTATGTTTTTTGTGTTGTACCTAATGAATCAAATATGATTTGAAATCATCAGTATAGTAAACATAGACCCATGTGAAAATACCCAGGGGATACCTAAATATAGGAAGTCTCTGCATGTAGGAGGTAGTTCTAAACTTTCTATATGCTTATTTGAAATTCTGTCCTACTATCAATAAAACCAATAGTAAAATTTCCTTATTTCAGCTGTACAGAAAAAAAGAACCATAGGCATTATGATTGTTCACCATAAAGAGGATTAAAACAGAGGTCCTTTTAATCTGACATTCATTTCCTAGTGTGTATTAATAGTAAAAATAAAAGAAAACCCACAGGTAACAAGTATAGGGAACATGATATTTACAGGAAATTTCTTCCTAGCCACAGAATGGAGTTAGCTCAGTTCCTGAAACAGGGGTTCACATACCTTCCAGAATTGTAAGTTTAAAGTAGAGTATGGATGATCTTATTTTCTATACGAGTTTCTACTATTTTCCATCAATCTTACCCTAAGCTCAATGCTAAATTGAGTTAGAAAATAATAAAAGCTAAACCAGTCACCTCCTTTTATCAAATTGAAATTTGTCTTTTATTACTTTTACTGTTTCTTCTTCTTTTATGAAAAAGAATTAAATGTTATTTACATCTTCCAACTTACTTATTCATTATGTTGTATGGCTCAGCTTTGCTCTGTTCAACTTCAAAAAATCCAGCTCAATTTAAAAAATAGCCCTGCAAATGTGTCTTCCTGCATATTCAGTATTGACCTGAGGTTTTAAGCACTGCCTCTGATGTAATAAACCTTTTTTTTCCCAATTGACTTGTGAAAGAAAACAACAAAATAGCATCCTGATGAGGTATGCTTATTCTAAATGTACACTAAATACAAAGTTTAAATTTGAAAAAAGAAAGATATCAGCTTGACAAAAGTTTATGTCTTTGATTTGCCTATAGAAATGTTGCATATATTCTGAGAAAATAAATACATTGATGATAGTGTCTGTATTACCTCTACCAAAGTAAATGTCAAAGGCTCTATAACGTATCATAAGTTTTAAAGTAATGCACAATTTCCAATAATTATGTATCAGTTTTGGACAGCAAAAACACCTTTATGGCAGGTGACCTTATCCTTGTCAGAAAGACATGTGTGTTAGAGATGTACGTCAAAATGAAATACATTCTTTATGATTCTGTCACTGTTACTAGGGTAGAATAACATACCTCCATTTAGTGAATATAATATAGTTTTGAAGACTGAACTTCAAATAAAGAAATAATACAATTAAAAACTATGACATAATAGTATTTCTTATTTTAAGGTAAAAATGATAAACAGTGTCAAGATAATTTTCTTAATATCTTGACTTAAAAGGTATTTGCAGTCTCACGTGTATTTCTTTTTGTACGGAGGATATTTTTTATCTTTTTTCTTAAACTACTTATCCTATAAAATAGGCTATTCTGATATCATATTTATATCAGTTTTACCAGATGTTTTCTAGAGAGAAGGGGTGACAGGGGGAGGAGAGGAGTGGATTAGACTAGATGACCTTTAGAGACCCCTTCCAACCCAAATTATTCTATGATTCTCTTTAAATATTAATTGTTGTTTCAGTACATCATTAATATATTCCAGGAGATGGAATATGTACCTGAGAATTTGAGTGACATCTAAATTACTCCCTTTTAAATGTCAAACAAGTTATGTGTTCACCAGGTGACCAATTTACATTGACTGCTTTGCTCCAAAACATAAAAGTCTGTTGAAGTCCCCAAAAAAAACCTTTTCAATGACATGTCAAAATTTAGGTAAAGTAAGAAATTCAGACCTTGACACTGGAATTCATTTAGAGTAGAAGAAGGAGAAGAAGGGACCTTACATCTCTCCATTTTGACAGTAAAGTACGGCAGCCACATCCTCAGACTAGACTGAAGGGAGGATGATGAGCATCAAGTCAGCATTCCATCCCATTTGCCCTGGTCTGTGCAAAAATCCCAAAGGCAAACGTCAAATTTACAACAGAATTACAGTAGAAGTCAGGTAGACATGCAAATCTTTTTTCCCCTGTTTTCAGAGAAGTATGCATACCTGGTCCAAAGGCATTGGGTTTCTCTGTGTTTTTTTAATCCAGACTCTTCTAAACATACAGCAAAGACTCTTTGATACATAAATTACACTGCAAGATAAACTAAATATTCAGAAGGAGGTGCATGCAGCTTATAAGAGTATAAACTTGTTTTCCTCAATAAAACTTGCTTCCACACATTAAGATAAGTGGTCTTAAAAAAACTTTTGAATTCCAATACATTGGAACTTTAAACAAGATTAGTCCAGTGTAAAGAAAATTATTTCAGATATTTATTGATCACTGATTCTATTCCAGAAGTCATATTCCTCTACAAGGCAACTTTTAGCAACCAGCAAATGTCCTCTGGAAAGACAATTAGTAAGGACAAAAATCTGGAAGGACACAACAGACAGAGCTTAAGACACTGATCTTCTTCCTGTTGTGAGTGCCGTGGTTGTGCACATTCTCACGTGCTTCTGCAAGCCCATACTACAATCTCTGAGGCTGAATTTGCAGCAAATGTTCTCCAAGGCCAAGAAGTTAACTCAGCTGATGGAAGGCTCTAAAAGTTGGTCCATGGTATATGGCAATACCTTGTAGTAGAGAGCAAGGCGGAGGAGAGTGTTAGAAATCAAAACTTTTAGTGCTGAGAAGCTACTGGAGCTGCTTAATTTTTACCATGAGTGATACAGTTAAGATCATGCAACAAATATGTCAGAGAGCAATAAAAACTGTAACAGAAGTGCTTTGTTCTGAATCTCCCTGTTTAACAACATGACTTCTGTTCCCCTCAGTAATAAAACCTGAAGCATGCCACTTTATATGTGCCATGTTTTACTGTACAGCTGTGTGCCACAGAGAGTTTTAATGTGACATCATACCTTTTACATCTTAAGAAGTATAATAGTTGACAATGCAATCTATGTGTCTGTTTGGGCTTCATGGCATAGAGTAGGACACGAATGGAATATTATTTATTTTGGTAAAAAAGGTGGTGACAATCTCATTTAAATGACAAGTTTTATGTGAGAAATATTCCAAAATCAATCAGGTGTAACCCAGCGTTTATAAATAGTTCACTGTCAGAGTATCTCAGAAACAAAAAAGTCATGTTAGAGAGATTGAGGCAGAAGAGAAATCTGTAAAATTTACTAGATATTAAGACATTGATCATTTGAGGAGGAAAAAGTCGGACTAGACATACCTGCAGTCTACTTTATGCCAATTCCCCTATGGGTTGGTTAAAAAAAATAATCAAGCAGACCCTAAATGAGTCATATATCTCTTAACTTGTTTATAGGAAACTTTTTTAAAAGATGATTGGTTTTTGATTTTTTCTCCCTATTTTCTTTTACAGAGATTGAACTGGGGTTTTTAAAAAGTCTTTAAAACTAAAATGTTCACTGCTTTTTACTTCCCCAATGCCTCTTTCTTCATTCAAAAATGTACAAGGGAAGTAAAGTTAAATGTTCATAACACTAAATTTAATTACTACAGTGGAATATGAACCCCACACCCAAACACTCCTGAAGAATGGAAGGGCAAGTTTGGATCTGAGTAATTTCTGACTCTTGTCTAGAGTATTTAGACTGTGCTATTGCTCCTTTCTAGGTTCATTTCATAATTCCATTTCTTTCATATAAACACACATCTACTAGCAGGGCAGGGCTTATTGGCAGGAAACTTTCCCCTCACAGAGGTCAGTCTCTGATGCTGAAAATGGTGGATAATGGAGAGGAAAGCTTCAAAGGGAATATCAAGACATTTTGAGAGCAACAGAGGCAAGTTTAAGGGAGTTAATTGGCACTGCCATAAAAATGGGAAACACCTGAGCAAATACATCACAGATCAAAAGAGAGAGAAATGATCTAGAGAAAATCAGATGGAAAGGAAAAAAGGAAAATAAAATGCATTCCAAAACCTAAAAAGCTCTGCATGTAACTTTGTTACGTTAGTTATAGAGGTGCATTCAAGCTTCAAAAGTTAGATTTTGTATACCTCAGAGTTTAGGTTATTAAATCTGCTGTTTTGATTCACACCCTTTTATACTTGAAAGTATAAGCTTACTGAAGAAAAAAAAAATACTATGCCCTTTGATAACCAGAACATTCCCACTGAAAAGCTTTTGTTCTTAATATTCTAAAGATAAAAACATATTTTTCTCACTCAGTAGGGAATATCTATAAAGGTTGATTTTTTCCCCATTATTTTTCCTTCTAAAATATCTAAAGGCTTGTTCTAGCTATATATAAGGTATGTCTATGAATGAGAAAGCTAAAATTTTGTAAGACATCCACTTCTTGTACTACTTGATTATAAAAGGACGACATTTCTCTGCTCTTCCTCTTCAGTGAAAATGAAATCTTTTTTGGTTTTTCATAATTTTGTTTTGAAGACCTAGAAAACTGAATTCTTAAAAAACTTAAGAGCTTGAAAGGAAGAACAGATTATAGGAAATGACACCCAGCATACAGAAGGTCAGATACCAAAAGTAATCTTTATAGGATGCAGTAGGTGTCATACAGATATTATCTTTAATTGCATATATATGCTCAATTGTTTTCAGTCACATATAATTCTCCTCCCTTTATCTTCATTTTACCTACTTTATTGCCAGATTTTCTTCACAGTGAGCTTGTTTTCATGGTTATTGCAAACCACTGACCACCTATGAAGTGCTATAAAAATAATAATAAGACAAGTATAATGCCTTGAAGGTGATTATTCTTAAAATATTATGTCACCCAGCAGTCACTTCCTAAATAGTGATTACCTTTATAATCAGAAGCACCTCCAAAACTCCATGGTTTAATATGTGACATGATGATTTTTTTTGTAGTCAGCACAATGATTATTAATCAGCCCTCTTATCTGAGCTTTTTCCATTCCGGGTAATTGCAAAGTTAATTATGATCATCATAATTAACTCTTAGTTACAATGAATGTCAAGTTAAAATTTGTGTGGCTCAAAAAGTATATTACTTGTAAACGATGTAGAGCTCTTCATCTAGAGGAGTTTTTCTTTCCTACAGATGAGCAGAAATGAAAATACTTGCTACTTCCTGGTCCTAAAAACCTATTCATTATTACTTCCCAAAATCTGGCATTTCAGGATAGACTGGACAAAAGTAAGATAAATCAAACTAAATATTTGTTACATACAGGAGCTAAGGTCCTAACTGGCTGTTCTGCCCGTTCTGAACTTCCCAAAGTGTCATTGTAGCCACAGCTCTCTACTCTCTCACAAGTGCAGGAACCAGTCATAGAAGCATGATAATGGTGATTAGCTTGTAGATAATGTTATAATGTGCCAAAATGTGGAATACCCATTACTTGAAACATTTATTAAAATTGAGGAAAAGGGTGCTTGTTTTTCTTTTTAAAAACATGCAGTTTCAAGCCGTATGTCTAAAATAATTTGTAGGGTCTATTCTGAATTGTAGACAGGTAGCTTTGATAAATAAATTATCTTTTGCAGGCAGATGTCTCTAAATTTATAAGAGAAAAGATACAGGGAAAGAATGTCTGTATTGCCCTTTGCCCATACAATCTTGATCACCAGGAGTTCAGTAGAGCTTTTATCATTGGTTACAGCAAATGTTGTGAATATGTAATCATAATAACCAGATTTCTGGCAACATGTACTGAAGCTAACAATTTGAATGAAAAGCAAGAGCATTTAAGCATCCATCTTCCATTATAAAAGAGATTTTAAAAGCGGTGTATTTATAACTTCACATTCAACTTAAAACTAGGGGAACAAGTATCGGTGGTGAACACATTGGCATTAAAGCAATCCAGTACTTTTATCTTGCTACTACTGGCTCATAAAAAGGCAAGAACTTGTGTTGCTTTTAGTTGCTCGTGCCACATACATTTTGAAGTTAAATACGCCATTATAAGGCAGGATCTGTGCTTCCAGACTATCATGGGCATACAGAAATGGATAAACATTCACACTGGAATTACTTTTCATTAGTTCACAGAAAGAGAGTTGTACACATCTCCAAAATACAGAACTAAGTATAAGAAATTATTATTATTTAAGAGTCAAAGATATGTTGACCCAGGAAAATAATAAAATTTTAAAAATGACAAAAAGGAACAAGAACAAAAATCCATTCCATTTTGAAAAGCTGCTTTCTGGTAAATAAAAGTCACACCAGAGATGTCATCAAAGGTAAAAAAAAGATGCTCAGTTAACTGAAGACAATGACAGTGAACTTGATGTGATTTGCCATATACATGTAGTGGCATTCTAACCTGTCCCTCTGGAGTGTTCATGGGGCTGTCAGATGGCACACAAGAAGTACAAGAGACCTTTGCCATTCGGAGCAACAGTTGACAGTCATGGAAAGAACATGCTTCCCTTACATAAAATATTAGATTTATGTATATAAGTTTATACAAAGTCACATTAATTTAATATAATTTAAAAAGAAAAATATTCACATTCTTTGAACTCCATTAAATGAACCAGGTTTTCCAACTACACAGATGGACAATGCTTTTTTACAGAACAGAAACAGAAATAATTCCAAAACATTTATACTAGATCACACTCAGACTATTTTTTCATTGTTTTTCTGTCTTGAACATCACACATTCACAGTACTTGTCTTTTACTACAAAAACAATACATTTATCTCTAGAGCTGGAACAGTAATATCTAATGCTTAGTAGGTGAACAATACAGTGTTTAGAGAAAACTGCAGAGCAACTGCAAAACAAATAAAAAATAGAATAAATACCAGGTGGTTTTCTGTAGGATTTCACAAGACTCCTGATTAACTTAATCATATCTATTAATTCTCAATAATACTACCTACACACAGAATTAAGTCTGCAGTCTTTATTACTGATCAGAATCTAGCCACACCTCAGATTCTAGGTCAGCTGGCCTCAGCTAGTATGTGACTCCTCCATACACAACTCCTGTTCAGAGCGTCTCTCCTTAAGACAAAATACAGTAGAGACAGTATCAGCACTAATTTAGAGTCTCTCTCACTTTGCTACCCAGCACCAGCCAAGCATAAGAGTTTCTGACTGCAGGATCAGATGAATGCCATCCATTTAATTCACTAGGTTTTGTGAATTCACTGGGTTTTGTGAAAGGAAGGAGATGACACGGCTTGCTTGCTGTGTTATATGCTGACCAGTTTAGGACAGGTTTCTTCTAGAACGGAGGGTCTTAATATTGCTAATAATTCTTATTGTTACAAGATCCCACTCAGATCATATATTTTAGAATCCCAATAATTTTCAGCTGCATGTCATAGTCATCCTGTGATAACTACAGTATATAATTTCTTCTTCCTAGGCTTATAACAAAAATTCTTATTAGTTGTCCTTTCACTGCAGGTTTTTAAATTTCAACACATTTTGTTAATTGATATAATCCAGATTGTTAGCACAACCCGATCCTTATGGACAACTGTCATGGTTTGACCCCATCCAGCAGCCAAACCCCACAAAGCCACTCACTCACTGCCACACCTGTAGAACTGGGGAGAGAATTGGAAGGGTAAAAGCTGGAGAACTCATGGGTTGACATAAGGAAAGTTTAATAGGGAAAGCAAAACCCACACGCTCATGCAAAGCAAGCTGAGGAATTAATTCACTGACTCCATGGGCAGGCAGGAGTTCTCCAGGAGAGTAGGGCCCCATCACATGTAACAGTGACTTGGGAAGACAAAAATCCATCACTCCAAACATGTCCCCTTTTTCCTTCTTCCCCAGACTTTATATACTGAGCATGATGCCCTCTGGTCTGGAACAGCCCTTTGGTCAGTTGTGGCTGTGTCCTGGCTGTGTCTCCTCCCAGCCTCCCATGAACCCCCAATTCCTCACCAGCGTGGCAGTGTGAAAAGCAGAAAAGGCCTTGGCTCTGTGCAAGCCTTGCTCAGGAAGAACAAAAACATCTCTGTGTTATCAACCCTGTGTTCAGCACAAATCCAAAACACAGCCCCATACTAGCCACTGTGAAGAATAATTAGCTCTACCCCAGACAAAAAGAGCACAAGAACTTAGAATCCTCAGAATCCTTCAGTACATTTCTCCCTTGATTTCTGCCAGGCCTTAGTGTCAGGGTCTTCGTCTCAACCTTCAGACCAGGAAGTTATTCCCTGGAACACATATTGAGTCCACTCTTAAAAAAAGCATTATTTTTTTTTTAGCTCATACATCCTGATAATAAACTATCCCTAAACAGTTCTTGTAGCTTTAATATGGTCTGGCTTCTAATCATTAAAATCTCTTTTGTGCCCCTAGGAAGTCTGCTGAGGTTCCATTTCTGCAGCTGGGTGTAGTCACACTTTTCCTCATAGTTCTGGTTATTCCATTGACAATGCAGCTCCGTAGCATTTTCCCTGCTGTTATATCCATTTCAACCTTAGGTGTAGCTTAGCACGATTCATCAATGTATTCCTGGCAGGCAGCAGAAGCTTCAATTTCCTGAATCAACTCTAGGGTCAGTTTTCAAATTTTTACTAAAAAGTGGGTCTTAAAGCAGATTTGATTCTTGATGTGGATGTGAATTTTTGCCCTTGTCTTCTGTTTTATTATGTTGCAATACTGTCTTCATTTCATCTGTAGTTCATGCTCCTCCCAGCTCTTTCTTGCTACCATTGATGTGCATTATTCTTTTGTGAGTAGCATTTGTGGTTTTTTTTTGGTTTTGTTTTATTTTAAATTTGTTTATTGAGACATTAATTTGTTGTTCCTGATTTTTTTTTTTTTTTTTTTTACATTGCCACCCTCGAATCCCAGCAGTTGGTGTGACCACATGTTCATTCTTGTTCTTAAAAGAAACATGACCATCTCTGCAAACTTGCTTTAAATAAAAATAAATGTATTAGTATTTCCCTTGTAGGACAAAGATACATACTACAGTAACAGTTTTTAAATGGAAGATAGGTAAAAATAGATAATATAGGTAATAGCATTTAGTCCGAAGAAATTATGTTGAAACATAAATTGCAGAAGAATTAAAATTGAAAGATTTTGTTCCCATTTTCAAGCATACACAGGTCTCACTATTATTACTGTGGCCACCTGTTACATTTTCACAGAGTATCCATTTATACAGAAATCCTATTTTTCAGACTGGTTTTAGTAGAACACAATTATTATATGGATCAACAGCTATCATCTTATTATCTTCAAAAGGACTGAGCTCTTAAAATTAAGGACCTTGGAAATTATGTCTTTATAAGTTACAGTTTTGATCAATGAAGAAAATAAAAATTTTTGCACTTCAGTTAAATGAAACGTGTTCCATGCACCTAAAAAATTGCAATGAGCCATTCAGGGTATTTGTTGCTGGGGGTTTCTGTGTTTTTTTGTAATAGTCATTTGCTTTGAGCTACCTTATTTTGAAATATTTGCTAGAGAATAATTTGAATATTCTTCAAATTATGGACAACTGTCGACTATGCAACAAAGAGGCACAATTGAAAAGGAAATTATAATTATTCCCCTCATACAAGCTAGACAGTTATACTTCTGAAAGACCAGGGCTTTTAAGTGGGAGCTAAATTAATCTTTATTAATCCTTGTTATCATGATTGCATAATGTCTGGATTTAAATGTCTGATGTACAGCTCTCTGTTTCCTGCTTCTCTGGCAATCAGAAGTGTGAAAATAAACCTTACACTTTAAAAGAAACACTTCATTTGAAAAAAATAGATATAATCATCTGTACTATTAAAAAAAGTTTTACTTCACACAAGAATAAATATACAGCATGTCAGAGTTTCAGACTTGCTATTTTATGTTAAAATATGCACTGCTACATGTCAGAGCTGTGAAAATGGGAGGTAAAACAAGAAGGCACTTGGCCAAATAGTTATAGCAAGTTTTTTTTCCATTAAGATTTTTATTTTTGAGAATACTGCTCCTACAATTTAATTACAGCATTTAAAACACTCTCTAAAATGGTCTCTGTGTGCCCTACTGAAACTTCAAACTACCCTAATTAATGATTAGATCAGAGTCAAAAACAAAAACAGGTTTGAGTTTGGGTCTTCCTGGACTTTTTTACAAGCTTCTAAACTGCAGAAATGAGCCATAATTCAAATAACCACTTTCAAACCACAGATACAGTGTATAATGATGTTTAAAGTACTTTCTACAGACACATCATTAGTTTCGATAGCTTTGCATTCACTTTACCATTGTAAATTTAATTTTTTAGGACAAGAGGTGTTCTAACTTTATTGCAAACATATTCTGCCTAAAGAAGCTTAAAGAGAGTACTCAACTAGAAAAGATATCTTACCTAAGTACATTACTTCTCAGAAATGAATGAAGGGTTCAGGTTTTAAAAAATATTGTCAAAAGAATATTTTCCCAAGATGTGTTTGGGCTCTTAAAACAATATTAAAAGTTACTTAAAATTTCTATAGTCTTAAATTCAAGGTCTGTATTATCATTCAAACAGTATGAGTAAAGAAAGTATATTTCTCTCACTCTAAGGTTGCATGTTTGTGTGTTTGTTTGTTTTGATTCATGGTGTTGTGAGAAGTCAAATCAAACTGTAGTTTCACACTCTATGGATGAAATGTATTGTATAAATAACTGAAGACATGTTTCCAGAGAAATATTGACTATTGACTTATGTTTAGACAAGTATGTTGATACAAGATTTTTATTAATTTAAATGCAATGTGCTGTGAAAAATGTGTATTTACTGTTTAAATGATAATACAGACTTGTGCAAATGCCTTTTACAGCCTTCTATGTCTCCAGTGGCTCATTCATGATCCATTAGTGATTAAAGTTTCTCTAATAATTGGCTGTGCCTTAAGGTTGACACAATATGTTGGGGAAGCATAACTACATTTACACTGACATAACAAGCTGTTTTTGAGAACAACTTCCATAACAATAACCTGGCTTAGATTTCATGCAAACTGGCTTCATTTCTATTGTCTACATGTTGTACCTCCAGTGTATGGCCAAGCAAAAACAGCCTTGAGAATGGGCACATCACTGTCTTCCTTGCAAGTCACTGGAATTTCTTCCAGTACTTATAGCACTACATGTGACCTGTGAGATCTTCTCAGCATCAGATTAAATATCATTATGGAACGTGCATTGCAGCCCATAGACTTTGTAGAGACAGAGTGTTTGAAATCTTTACTAATGTTCATTTTGTACAGTTTTCAATCTTACAGCAGGAGTAAGAATACTCACAAAGATCTTCCAAAAGCCAGGGAGTATGTTTCCCGTTTGCTAAAACAAATGCCAGGTAGTACTCATCCTATGTATTGCGGGAGCCTTATACATATGTAGGAAATTTCATTGGCCTACAAGAAAAATGGAAAGGACATACCTTTTTTAGAAGGACATGTAGTGGTAGGACAAGGGGAAATGGCTTTAAACTAAAAGCGGGAAGGTTTAGATAGATATGAGGAAGAAATTACTCACTTTGAGCATGGTGAAGCACTGGAACAGGTTGCCCAGAGAAGCTGTTGATGTTCCATCTCTGGAAGTGTTCAAGGCAAGTTTGGATAAGGCTTTGAGCAACCTGATCCAGTAAAATGTATCCTAGACTATGGCAGAGGGGGTTGAACTAGATGATATTGAAGGTCCCTTCCAGCCTGAATTATTCTATGATTCTCTGTTTGCCTGTAATTTCAAGCCATACAACAGACCTGGTAAACTCAATTCTGAAATCAAGCTCTAACCAAAATACCATTGTCATTCCCCCATTGGTTTTCATGGTTTGCCCATTTTTAGTGTAGCACTTGGGAAAGTTTCTTATTTGTTCCCCACTGTATATAAAGTTCTCACCATTGAGTTCAGTTTTCATAACCCAGTGGATTAAGTAATTTTCTTTTAAGTATAGATTAAGAAGCTAATAGTTTGCTAAAACCTCCTGACTGTCTGGGAAGACATATTCTCGTCTGTGTGCTTCTGGTTAGCATCCAAATTAAGTCAAACAAACCACTTTGGACCATTTAATTTAAACCATTCTCAGGGACTAAAAGTACATTTGAAGTCAGATATCACATTTCATCTGAAAGGAAGTCATCAACAAATTGAAATATTTGTTTCTTGGGCCTTTTTTCTCAGGTGTAGTGCTCGATGAAAATCTATATTAATGTGAAGGCAAATACGCTAGATTAAACCAAATCCACAGATGTCTTACACCAGTCTGCTCTGACTTTATTGTGAGATATTAGAGATGTCCTACTCCATGACTGAAAGTGTTAGTACAGTGATTACATAGGTTTTCAATTAAGAAACCAAAACTAGCAGAAGACCACTGAATTTTGTGCACATGAACATGAGTTAGGATGGTCAGGGTATTCAAAGTTTTTATTTACATTTTGCACGCCCCAGCTTCCATCTGTAACAGGTTTAGTACATGCTGGGGTGACCAACATGTTTCTGCAAAATATGTTAGAATATTAATGCAGTCTCTCAACTGAATTCCAATGATGATTAAGTCATAGATTTAGTTATATTTCACTTAAAATAACAGAACCTTTGTATGTTCAAATATACCTTGAGTCTGAGTTGTTCTGTATCACTGATCATTCATATTCCTTTCTTTTGGACTCTCTCCATCATTCTTTGAAAGTCAACATATTAGAGCTGCTGAAACTTTGTTCGTAGACTGGAAAATTATTCATATTTCTGTATATGATGGCATAAGACATAGGAACAACTGTAAAACTTTTATTTTATTTTATTTTATTTTTACCCAAGAATCTGAAATTTCCATCTCATGATCATTTTCTGTAGATATCATTAGCATGATTTTACCTGAGAAAATCATACTGCTTTTTTAATACACAATGGATGAGCCCAGATGTCATGAAGAAAACAGAACAAAGCAAAAGTAAATGAGGAAAAGTTTGATTAAAATGTCATCACATTTATTTCTCAGATTTTTCCATTTTCAAGAGAAGTCACTGTATTACCAAACTGCAGACTTTCTAAGCTTTCATGTTTTAAAAGCTAGCTTTTTGTCATGTGTGTATACAGCATGCTCGGCTAAAATGTTTCCTTAGATATGCATCAGATTTCCGGGTGTGTGAGATGTGATTAATGGTAAGAAATAATATTGTTTCTTTTCTAATACTGAAATCTATTCAACCTTAATTCCTTAATATGAATTAATTATTATGAACTTTCAAAGACAACTTATATTCTAAAACACTCTATTACTTGACCATGAGGAAAAATTAAAGAATTACTGTCAGTAAATACCTTCAGAGTTGGCAGACAAAACTGGAAGATAACTTGGGCACCACACCTTTAAATATTACTTGGTTTAGTAACTTCAAAATAACAATAATTTTAAAAAGCTCCACTAGGTCACTTTGCACCTTCTCCTTGGCTAAATTGGACACTCTTGCTGCAGCTATGATATCATGTTGCATATTTGGAAACTTGACATATGTCACACTGAGGACAAGAAGATTAAAGTGCTTTCCTTTTCCACTATTTTCCTGACAATTAGTTCTATATTGCCTCAAGACCTAGAATATGCAGCTTGCTTTATAATACTCTTTGAACTTTGCAATGATTGATCTGTTGCAATTAAACTTTGAACTCTGAATATTACCAGGTCATCTTATTGTTGGCAGTAGTAGACCTGTGAGTACTCTTTAAAATTAAATCCTATGGTTAAGTCACTGATCCAAGAAAGGACAAAAGCCATATCATCTAAATGGCCAAAAACACCCTCCCTCGTAGAGGGAAACTAAAATGTGGAGAAAAACAGTCACATGGAAATAGGAACATATTTCTAATTCAACACTGAATTCTGGAACAGCCATTATTAAATAGGTCCACTACTCCAGTTTAACTTTTCAAAATAAAACAAAGTAAACAAGGTCCTGTGCTAGAAACCAGAGTTCTCAGGAGCTTTCAACAGACAATTTTTTTAAAAATGTCAAATTCTAATGCTAAAATTTCCCATTCATATCCAAGCCCTTTAGTCAAACTGACACCTAAACCCATGTCCCTGTAGTAACATGAAATTATTTAGTAGTTAGGAGACTCAGAAAAGATGTGGCAGAGAGAAATTCAAGCTTTTCTTCAGCATCAGATAGACCAAGGAAAATCATGTCTTTCACATCTCGCTGTGTCCTCTGAACACTGAAACTTGGTGGATTTCTCTAGTGCCATACAGACTTCTTTACTAATTAGCTTTAGCTTTGATTTTTTTTCTCAGTATTTGAATAACAGAAACTCTCATGTTTTCTCAAGAAATAGAATGATTGCTTTTTACCTTTTGCTGTCACAGTAGGAAGCCATTCTATTCTTTGATTTTTTTTTTTACTATTTAGATGAGTGATAAATCTCAGATAATTTGGATACTTTCTTCTGAATTGCGGGCTGAATTATATGTTGCACAGTGATTTTGATATATGGAAAAAGGGGTCTGGCTTATTTTTTGCTTTAATTCTAAGTAGTTAGGGGTTAACATTGTTAATCTAAATTATCTATAAATGGAAGAAAGAATGGCAATTTTACCATTGTGGATTTTCCTAAAATTTTCCCAGAATGTCATATCTTTAGACGAACCTGTTCAAATACGAGAACAGTCAAATAATTTAGACACTACAATAGACTACTGGAAAGTCTTGGATATGAAATAAGTCTTGACCCTGTATAGATGCAAAGAATTAAATATAAATGCATAGGTTTAGATAGACAGAGGCATCTCAGAGAGGATACAAACCTGCTTCCAAAATGTTTCTTTCAAATAAGAAGATAAAATGCTCTTCAGGGCATTCATCTATCATGGAATTATGTGTAGTTATAATTCCACATCATCAAATTCATGAACAACTGCTGTCCTTCTTTTAATTTCTTCTAACAGGAATGCTATCTTCAGTTTCCCTTCACGTTGGACAACAAAAACAAGACAGTGAGAATATGACAATTTTTATATTTATTTCCTAATATTTGAATAAGAATAAAATAATGTATCCAAAAATGCCCTTTAAACCTTTACCACCTGCAGATTTCCACAGAGGCCTAATTCTCTACTTATTTTATAACACCTCAGAAAAAGACAGAAAGAACTTCTAAGAGAAGAAAAAATAGAGCTTCTTTAACTTTGCTGTATACTTTCTGTTTTCCACTCAGAGAAAATAAAACATTAGTTTTCACCAAAACCATACAAATTTTCTCTATACAGGTCAAGGCAATACAACTTATTTTAGTGACATGAAATCCAAAGGTTATGCCTCACTTTCCTTTTCAAAATATGACTTCATAGAAGATATATAGAAAGTGTACACATTCTTATATTTTTATCATATATTCTGCTTCATAAATGAATTCTTATGTTTTCCTGATTGGCTCCTCTATGAAAAATTGTAAACCAGAATAGTTTATTGCTGCCATACTTTTTCATCCAGCACTATCCTGGCTGCTGTTTTGCCAGAAGTCAGCCCTGGGCTGGGTTCCCCAGGAGTGTTTCGATGAGCTGCTGTGTAAATGACTGTTAGATTTCACTTTTCTGTACAAGCAACAAGCAGAGATACGCAGCTTCAGATACAACATTCTAAAAAAACGATTCACAAAGAGGGATCTTCCCCCAAAACAACCCTAATGCTTTCTCCTAATTTATGCGTTTGGAAACAAGGAAAAGGAAACATAACCCAAACCACCAAAAACATTTAGAAAAATAAAAACTACTGTCACAGAAGAAGACATCATTTCTGAGGAAACAAACCACATGTACTTAGGAAAGTTTTTCTTTCAAATGACAGTAGAAGAAGAAATTAATTGTGGCACCATGTATTACATGCTTACTCAGTATGTAAGTATCATATAGCTTTTTTCTTTAACCACAACAAAAGCATTTTATAGACATCTAATTGTAGCAGTTGATATTCCATTTTGTTCAGTAGTTTTCCCAAACAAAAACTTGTCCTTGACAATTGACAGTGCTTTTTTATTATCCATATAGATTATAAAAACGTATATGAGGCTATCTTTGGATTATTTAAAACTTGAAGGTACTTTCTGAATGAATTGTTCCCTTGAATGCATTCAAAGTCACATTAGGAAAAACTAAGAGCAGTTTTATCTTAGCATAGGGTGCATCCCAAACTTCTGGAAAGAATTCTGCTTACT
Organism: Rhipidura dahli; assembly: GCA_013399225.1. Lineage (NCBI taxonomy): Eukaryota > Metazoa > Chordata > Aves > Passeriformes > Rhipiduridae > Rhipidura > Rhipidura dahli. The sequence goes on along the minus strand of VXAC01004554.1, from coordinate 638,943 downwards.
GGAGATTAGCATAGAGGAAGAAGATATTGAAAATCAACTCTAGACTTCTGGGGTAAACTCTCAGAAACCAAGCTACTCACAGCCTTGAGTAATGAGGTCACTGGAGAAGTATATTCTTGCTCAAGAAAATGCACAGCAGAGTGCAATAAGATCATCTAATTTCCTATACTGTTCCACTTTAACCACAGCAATTTTTCCTACATTTTATACACAATAGTCAGGAAACATTAAGGAAATCACTTGTTCAGAAAGCTTGCAAAACTTACATGTGAGCTTTCCAAAACAAACATTTACTTGCAAAAGTATACAACATTTAGTAAGCCTATAGTGAGAGTTTTAATTATTTAGGATATTTTTAAATCTCCCCTATGTATTTTATGATTTTTCCCTTTTACTATTAAAAGAAAAATCACACTCACTAATTCTTTTTTTATTTTTCATTATTTTCAAATTATCCCATGGATAATATATTTTAACAATAATCAAGTGTCATTCTTAAAATGAAAATATTCCTTCTAGTACCAAAGCAACATAGTTTCAATGTCTTTGGGGGGATTTTTCTGTCTTACAGTTCCAAACTTATTTAACTTTTCATACATATTCCACATTCTTAGGCCTGGCGCTCATAATGTTAGCCAGCTAAGACTGGCTAGCACATCACTGCTTGTTCCAAAATAACTTGAGACTGAAAGCTTCTTTCATCTTTCTTCCCCTGTGCACTGACTCACCTTCCACCCTTACAAGAGATATGTTATTATCTTGTTTAGTTGACTTTACCACATCCACTCTGACAGGAAATAAAGTTTCCAGTACCACAGTAAATGTTATTTCTCAAGAATGTTTTTTTGAAAGGAACATAAATAGGAATTACTTCTTAAAACCTCCTGCCATGGTGAAAAGACTTTTCAGGAACTGAAGACATTTTTGTCCAAGCTTGAGAAATGGCTTTAATTTTCCAAAGTGATTGTAATCAATGGAGAATTATACTGAACAATGACAAACAGACATACAACTACCATACACAGGCTGATAATAAAGATAAGGATAAGACAGTTTTTCATAATAAACATAGTGCAGGATGAAGACAATCTACACACTAAAGGCAGAGTGGACATTATCCCCTCTACACAACTAATACACTCACTTGTCGACTGATGCTCAAGTAATTTGAACCACTATCAAGTTTTGTAAAAGCAAATTTGATTTAAAAAAAAATTCCTCTGTCTTAAAAAAGGTTTTATAACAGCTGGTCTCTCTGTGAGCTACTCTGATTATGTTTTCTCTGTCCTAATACAATTAACAGTCGAATTTAATATGTAGGGCACAGGATATTACATCTTCTGTGACTAGCATTATAGAAAGTAGTAGTCAAAGAAGTAAATTATCTGCTCACTTTGAGAGAGGGCTTTAGTAGCCAGTTTTGGCAGAAATTTATTTTGAAGATCGTCAAATATATTTTATATTTAGATGGCCCTTGGGTTGTTAAGGAAGATCTTCCTTGATCAGGGAAAAATAGCCTGTGCATAGACCTCCCACAGAGACTCTCACATCAATTTTTTTTCCTTCTATTTCTTTCCAGTTAAAAAAAAAAAAAAAAAAAAAAGCCTTTTCTGTTAGTGATAAGTACTGGGTTTTATTTTCAGCTCTCTGTGACCACAGCAGCTTGACATAAATTAGGACTGACCTCCATGTGTTCCAGTGGGATAGCTATGAACTAGAATGTGCAAAGACGTACTTTGAAACCATTTACATTAAAATTGCTATGTCTGCATTCTCTGTAACTTGGATAGAGCTGAGGTTTTAGCTCCTTGCTCTTGTTTTCAGGGATATGAAAGGAGGAAAGGGAAAAAAAACAGGGAAGTCCCATATAGATTAATTCTCCTTTTTTTTTTTTAATATATTGTTCTATAAAATTTAACTGAAGATGGTATTTTCATGTTTGGCTGAGTAGTTACCACAAATACCTAAAAATGAGCCCATCTGACCAGATAATCAGCAGCAAAACATAAATCAGGAAAAAACCTTGATAGTTTAACAGGATAAACAAAAGATGCAATTGTCACTAAGGACTGAGGGACAGAAATGCTGAATCATAAAACCAAGCTGGTTCTGCCAACAACCCAGCAAAATATGAGAACCTCAAATCTGCGGTTACTTGGACTTGAGATTTTCCTCTGGCAGGTCTGTCTGAGAGTCAGACCTCCCCATCACCAGCTGGCTGTATTCCACCTGGATGCTCAATTCAATCCAGCTGTGGTCAACAGGCTATCACATCATCAGACTGTGAAGCCAGACTCCTGAACACCTTCACAGCTCATTTTTACTAGGACTTCCAGCACATGTAGGTTCCTTGCTGCTGTCTAGTGGCATAAAGCCTGAAAATTCACAGACATGCTTTAAGAAATTAATGTTTTTCTGGGGTTTTCTGCTTTGAATTAGTTTTTCGCTATCTGGAGATATTGTGGCTCACAGAAAGAAGTAAAAAGTCTTAGATAACTTTGGATAGAAATTGTGAAATAAAATTATAGATAACAAAGAGGACAAGAATAGAATTTGTGGGATTTTTATGAAGAAATATAATAGTATAAAGATTAATTAAATATACATTTAAATCTGTACTGCAGAGCTCACAACTTCTTAAACTTTGGTTTTTTTTGTGAAAATTCTGAAAGTTCTTCTGTCAGTACCCAGTTGCTAAGGGTGCTTTGCATATTCCAATGTCTTTTCTTTCCTTCCCCTCCCACCTACACTGACATATGCATCCCCTGCTTATCATCATATGCATCGACTTCCAGTTATTCACTTGAAATTAGACAAGATGCTGCACCGGAAGAGGTTCAAGTTGGACACTGGGAAGAATTTCTACATTGAAAGGGTTGTCAAGAACTGGCACAGACTTCCCAAGGAAGTAGTGGAATCACCATCCCTGGAAGTGCTACAGAAACAACTGGATGTGGTACTTAGTGCCATGGTTTAGTTTACAAGGGATGTTCAAAGGTTGGACTTGAGGACCATGGAGGCTTCTTCCAGCCTTAATAATTCTCTGATTTTACGCCAATACAGGAATTAGATAGGAAGCAAACAAGAAGATACTTCTTACAGAATGCCTTAATGAAATCTAAAATTGGAATTTTTATACTGTGAAGGTTTTCAAAAGAGGATTGGCTTTTCCTATTAATGGTAAAATACCATTATATTAGTATCAAACAACAAAAATTTCAAGAAGTTTATTTTTTTTCATTGTTGTCAGAGCTCTAGGTATGCAAAAATTTAATATCTTGATCATCACCTGAGGTACCCCCATTCCCCCCAAAGTTTTTGATAGTGATCAGGTAGAAGCCTGTAAGCAGTCATTATACCTTTATTTGCAAAACATAAAAACTAAATTTTAAAATGAATGTGTATAGTGAAAAAAAAAAAAAAGAAGAGTTCTAAGTAGAGTCAGAATTTCTTTATCTCTCTCAATAAGAGATCTCATATATGTTATGAATACAATGGCTTGAAAAACTGTATCATTAATGATGATCAAGAATACTAATTAAAAAAGAAAGCATGAAACCAAACAAGCTATATTTCTTTTAGGAATCAAACATCTGCAGTGCTTTTGTTTTTCCTGTGTATATAATTAAGATTAAAGGAATGTGACTTGATCCCATCTCCTTCTGGAAAAAATATTACAACTGTAAAGCAAATTCTATAGCAGAAGCACTTAGCTCTACCTAACGTAATGTTTGAAATTTCTGTTGAATTATGTCATCCAGCTTTTGCCAAAATGAATAATCCTAAATTAGCAGTTGGAGCAGTGACCTCAGTCTCTTCCTCGTTAACACATTTCAAGTGTTCTCTGTGTAGTATGTACGATGTAATTGACATTAATTCTTTTTCTACTACTGTAAGACATTTGATTTTGTTTTATTATAATCAGCAAAATAGTCTCTTTCAAAATGTAAATTCCTCTGGAAACAATGAGCACAGCTAGTGTTAGATGTGCCTTCCCTAATGAATATTTTACCTTATGTTAATATACTCTACGCTGATTTTTGTGGCGATGGAGAGGGAAATGTTCAAATAACATCCAAGCAATGATTCATGCAATCTTAGAATACAGTGAATGATTGACTTTGTATGGAATAATTTGCTCTTGAAAAATGCTTATTTCATCCTACTAACTAAGAAAGAGCAGATAAGATTCCTAATTTTTAAGTGGCTAAAGATAGATGAGATAAATCTTGCCCTTACATTCTCTTGTGAGTGAGTCATTTAGGATCACTCAAAGAATCACCATCAATGATTTTGGAAAAGTAGCTCTACTATGAATCTATGAAATAATAATAATATTATTTTAAATATTTAATAAAAATGTTTAAAATCACGATCGATAACATATCCATATCTTCGTCCAGTCTTTCTGTCTCAGAAAAACTCGTTATTTAGTAAAGTTCAATACCAGCCAGCCATCTATACCATCAGAATATATTATGGAATTTCAACAGCAGGCTACTTCTGATACTAGTTGAAATATTAAACAAGTAATGTAACAAGTCAGTAGGTTGGTTGTATTTATCAAGCTTTTTTTCCACATGTCCCAATCCAAAACACGAAGAGTATCAGACAGATAAGAAGCAAGGAGAAAACACTTCTGAAATTTCAGATCTGAATTCTCAGAACCCGTGTGCTCTTTCTAAAACATTTCCCTACACCACTTTTATTTTTCAGATGTGAGATCTTATGGCAAATGTGCACTAAAAACATCCAAGTATTTAATAAAAAAGTTATTCAAAATAACACCAATGAGAAGAAAAAAAAGAACTATTTTTAAATGTGATTATCTGCCAACAGAACAGTGGACCATATTACCAGACAAAAATTTAGAAAACACCAGATGGCACACAGAAACAGAGGTCTTCACCTAATGTCATCCTTGGTTAATGTGGCTGAACTGTCTGAAGAGCACTGTGGGAAAGGACTAGAATTTTGGCTTATCAAAAATCTGTCTACATTCCTACCACCAGTCTGGTGTCCAGTGCCCTATATTTTCTTTTTCAACACTCATATTTCCATTGTTATTTCCTTATTCAATGTTTCTTTTACTTCTTAGTTTAATTTTCCAAGCATTCTCCCCCATCTATGCAAGATATTCATATTCAGCCTGTATAGTATATATATGTTTTCTTTTCAGTGCTGGTTCCTCTTTTCTCTGTACTGAAAACCAGCTTTTGCTTCTTGGATTCTGAAGATACAGGAGTGTTGCGTAGGGAAAGAAGATGGGTCCTCGGCCACACTTGGCAGATAGCCCTTGGTGGATAGCCCTCCAGCCGAGGGTAAATGCGACCTCAAGGGATCAGACCGGGCAGCCACAATGGCACGGCAAAGGTGATGGTGACCAGTCCAGCGTCTCCTGAACGGGCCTCACAATGAGATCTCGCACAGGCAGTCCACTTTCAGTCCCAGAGAGGCACACCCCTGCTGGATGCCGACACCACCTGTGGTGCCAGCAACGAGCTTTAGGGCCTGCTCACTAAGCACAGGTAGAAGGAGTGGCTCTGTCCAAGGAGCAGCGGCGTGAAGAAAGAGAGAGGGAGCCGTTCATGGGTAAGGCAGGAAGATTTATTCGGGGATGGATCCAGGAACAACTCCAAATCTTATGGGGGGGGCATAGGTTTTATACCCCATAGAAATGGGGAGGTCACAGAGAAAACAGCCAATGAGCATTAACATCACTTCATCAATAACCAATAACATTGTAACAGCTGGGAGGGGTTAGCCTGTCTGTCAATCCTCAACCAATCATTCGACACCCCGTGGGGAAACTTCTAGAAACTCGCCTTGATAGGCACCCCGGGTCCTCCCACTGGGCGTTGATTTTCTTCCCCATTCACCCCTAGCACCGCCCCACATGGAACCATTATTTTCTTAGGGTGAAGGGGCTATACCAAATCGGAGAACAAGGAGAGGAGGAGGATAATCCTTTCATAGTTCTTCCTCCGGGAGGCTCCCTGATCCCGATTCGTCCAGCCATCTTAGAGCTAGGGCTGGGGCAGCTAATGGAGCCGAGGTTTGTTCTGCAGGGGCTGTCTGAGTCCCCACACAGGAGGGTGCAAATAATAAAATTTACTTTCCTTGTTTTCTGTGTTGGTATGCTATGTACTTTGAAGCCTAGGGAAATAGTCAAAGAATGCCAAGCTCACATCATTGCAGTCTTTGGAGATTTTTGATGCAAAAATTTAAGAAGCTTCCAGCAAACTCATTTTATACCACCTTTTCATTTGGCCAATATTTTGTAGATTTTGATAAGATTAGTAAAACATGCACTCAGGGTAAGAATAATAATCAGAAAATGTCAAATTTCCTGCTTTCAAGCGGGGCAGTTCTAGCACTGCTCAATGGAAAGTCAGTAATTTCTTTTTTGTATTGATTTTTCTAATAGGCATAATAACATTTTTTTTCCTAACTCTATGTGGACAGCAGGTTGAGAAAGGTGATTCTGCTCCTCTAGTCTGCTCTTGTAGGACTCCACCTACAGTGCTGCATCCAGCTCTGGGGTCCCACCACAGGAAGAACATTGACCTGTTGAAGTAAGTCCAGAGGAGGGCTGTGGAGAGGATCTGAGGGCTGGAGCACCTCTCCTCTGAAGTCAGGCTGAGAGAGCTGGGGCTGGTCAGCCTGGAGAAGGGAGGGCTCTAGGGAGTCATTACTGAAGCTTTTCAGTGTTTGATAGGTAATTCATAAGAATGATGGGGACAGATTTTTAAGGAGGGTCTGTTGTGAGAGAACAAGGGTTAGTGGATTTAAACTGATAAGTAGACTAAGACTAGAAATAAGAAAGAACTTTTTTTGCAACAAGGATGTTGAAACACTGAAACAAGTTGCCCAGAGAGGTTGTGGATACACAGACTCTGGAAATATTCAGAATCAGATTGGACAGGTCTCTGAGCAACCTGATGTCATTGAAGATGGCCTTGCTCATTCCAGGAAGGTTGGATTAGGTGACCTTTAAAAGTCCCTTCTAACCCAAATTATTCTATGAACCTATTTTTGAAAGTAGAAAAATCTGAGTATTTTCTGCTTTGGCTTTTTTAATAGATCCTAATATAGAGAGCAACTGTTTTATAAATAAAAACTCTCAGGCGGAAAGGTTGAAAAGAATACAAGGCTACTTTTTACTTTTTTTTTTAGAAGTCAATACACATTGCAAATTAGGGGGAAAATTTACCTACGGAGTAGAATTAGCTACTTTGATCTCACGCTGATTCAACTGAAGAAAAAAAAACAAGCATGAATGTAAAAAAAAATTTACAGTGCAAAGATGATTCCAGATGATTCTTACAGAAATTCCGTTCTTTGGTTAATTCCTAGTATTTCAGGAAATTATAATTAAACCATTTTAATCACAAAGTCACGGCACTTCAGATTTCTAAAACATTTAAGAGTGATTGACAATTTTTTTTCATTGAACCAGCCGCCATTATCACAACTAACACACGAAATCACTCCATCTTAATTTCAAATATTTAATCAGAATAATGTGTGTCTTGGGGAAAACAGATGCACTCCTATCTGTAGAATGTGTCTTCAAATCCATGAAAATCCAATTAGACTGAACACAGTACTTGCTGCATACAAAATAGAAAACTTTCTACAAATTTTTTTATTGCAACACTCATAAATTTAATATGTAGTTATCTAAGTTCAGTTCCTTCCCCTGTTCAACCATTGCATGCTAGCAATATCCATCATTTAGGCATTTCTTACACTGCTACCAAAATTCAATTTTTTCATATTTGTGCAAAGTAACAATCCCCCTTAAACCATGTACTCTTTTCTCCTTATATAGAAATTATTGTTGTTCCCACATTTTATCCCCAGTACTGTCTCCTAGGTAAAAGATTAATTACTTGACTGTGATTCATAGGCATGGAGCTGCAACTAAATTACCTATGTGGCATGTCAACCACTTCTTTTGTTATGTCATGACGTACTGCTATTTAAGAGTGGAAACAAAGAAGTATTCATTTTTCTGTAAATTGCCATACTCACATCTTGGGAATAGCACCAATAACCCAATCAACACAAGATTATTAATCTGCAACAAATGTTTTCTGTCATCAACAAGCTTCATCTTTAATGCCTTCTTCACTTCAGTGCTCATTAATTATATTTAGGTCAGCTATACTTGTACTAGCCTTCCACAACAGAAAATATTATTTTCTATTTCAAGTGGGTAGGGAAAGGAATAGATCTGCAACTATTTAAAACAAAATGTTGACTATCATTTCTGAAAAAGAGTTGTTTCTATAACACCGGATTTTTCAATTACATTAGGCATGGGAGAGTCCACAAGAGCAAATGCAGGTAGTGGAAGCTTTCACTCTTGTAATTAAGGAGAATTCAGTTGCTTCTCAAATATCAAGGAAAAAAATTATTGTAGGGACA
>VXAC01004554.1:481049-630480 GCA_013399225.1 Rhipidura dahli | reverse complement strand
TGGAGGGGGGGGGGGTGGGCGGTCGCTTGTTTATTTGTTAGTTTGTTTTTTATGGCAGGAGGGCTAGGGGTTTGGGGGTTGATTTTTTTTCCCACTACCGCAATGGGAAATGTAATAGATTGTATTTTGTCAATAAACTGTGCCGATATTCCTACCCCATATTTTAAAAAGCTGAAATACTGAAACCACACATGTATCAAACAACTAGCAGAATCACTGTATTATTTGATTGACCTTATCTGTAGTTGCTATTGACCCTTTATATCAATTTAGGAAATCTGAGTATTGAGCTGAGTTGACTTTAATACTATTTAGGGCAGACTGTCATTACATAAAATCTTGGGCACTTTTATATATGATAAAATGCTTTTCATCTAACCTTTCCTATCTCTGTATAAATAGCTCTTTAAATATATCTTCAATATCATAACCTTGTTCTAGAAACTGTTTTGTCTTGTAATCACAGAACCTGGTCATCATCCTCTCTTTTATATTAGAAACACCGCACTCCTCTATTTTTTTATGACATATTGTTATAGTTCCCCTACAGTAAATGCAGTATTGCTGATTCAAAAATTTCAAATTATTCTTTACTTGCAAAAAGATGCTTCCTTACAGTTTTCAGTTCTGATAGGGTTTTTTTTGTTTACTGGTAAAATCTGGTTATTAGTTGGGAGGGAGACTATTTATAAGGCAACTCATTCTGGATTTAGTTTAAATTTCAGCTTTCATTTTAAATATTTGGGTGGTTTTTTAATGTGGCCTTTTTAAAGAGTAATAAACAGTAGCTAAATTCCTCTTTCTAAGTAGAAAGTATCTTCATTGCATGCATGTTAAACTTCATCTCTTCACATTGCTGACTTTTTTAACAACTTGGCCACCAAACTAAAAGTCAGTGTAATCTCTCTTCATGGCCCATCTCTCTTCATTTCACTTTTACCGCTTTTTGTTCTTTCTGATTTTGAAAGGAATATTCCAGTCCCTCTGAAACCCTTGAATTAGTAACATGTAACAAGTGTCAGAAGACACTTGTTACATGTTACTAAATTCTGCTCTTTTAAAACTGGTTTAAGCATGGAATCACAAAATCATTTGGGTTGGAAGAGAACTTTCACATCCGAAGAGCAAAAGAATAAAAAGTGTAAGTGGTATATCAGGATATTGGATGATGGATATATTTATCATCTAAATACTACAGGGCAAAGGGAACATATGCTGCTTCAGTATTTCAATATTTGCACTTGTAGGTTTTGCCCTTATACTTCTAACTTCTACTGCCATGAGAAGTTCAATGATGGTTGAAAGACGGGGTTTGTTTCTTTTTTCTCCTTGGTATTTTTCTTTGAAGACTTCAGTAATTAGAGAATGGAATGTCTTTGATGCAATCATGTAGAAATCAGCTAAATGTGTCTGCAATTCTAAAACAGTAATTGTCCTTTTTGTTAATGCTAAAAGAAGGGTAAAAAACCCCAAATACAATTCACTGATCTTTTTTACCTTGTCTGACTTCATAAACGGGCCTTTTAAAAATACATGATGAGGATTAATTAGCTGGTAGCAAGGAAGTATGAGTCTGGGAGAGATTGCATGGCTGGATTGAGGGGATTGAAAGAGCTGTGTTTTAGCTGTTACAAATGAACTGTACCTACCAAAGCTAAGCATAACACAGTTGAGTGACTCTGCTACTTAACCAATTTCAACACTAACTCAGTTGGATCACGAGACATCTTATTATTACATAAACAACTGCAGTCTTCATGTAAGGCAGCTATTTAAAGAATTAGCTATAGCTTAAAAAGTGACATTGTATACTCTTAGTGTTTCACATTTCTAAAATTTTAAAAATAATGTCAGTGACATCCATCAAAGAAATAAAAAATATACAAAGACTAATTGGTTTGAATGGATTTATATTAGGAAGACATTTTAATGTTCTCTAAAATTCTGAAACTGGTTCTGGTTCTACAAGGTACTTAGACACATTTAAATTTGTGTGCAAAAATAGTTTACCTGACATTTACTCATAAAACTGTATTGTGTGGAATGGCAAGCAAGAGGGAAAGTAGCCCAAGATAAACAATCTTATCATGTTTCTTTTGCAAGAATGGCAGAAAGGCATTACCTCCATGTAGAAATATTTCACACAGAAGTATCTGAACAACTAGCTCTTTAAATCCAAACAAATCCAGCTCAGAGTTCAAATCTGTAAGTACATTCAGAAACTTCACATGCCCTTCTTGGAGACAGCATTTTGATTAAGTTATTTCTAAGCCTGATTTGCCAGGTAATTTTACCAAATACTTACTGAGTATTCTTGTCTTCAGAAATCACTGCTTGGATAGAGAAAAATATTATTGTAGTAAAACAGATTGATCAGTCACTTTAAACTAATTAAAATTAAAAATAATCTTCAGAAAATAGCACAGTGGGCAAGTCCCTATGATGACAGTAAGAGGCAAAGACAAATACCAAGAAAAAATAATCTCTCTGTACACAAGAACAGATATTCAAAACAAAGATTTTTAACATGAAAGAAAAAAAAGGAGATTATAACCAGATGTACTACTTCAAGTACTTTTCCAAGTACTTTTCCAGAATTCTACCATAATTATTTAATTTTTTCCATGCCTTTTGTATTTTATGATTTTCATATGTATTCAGATGTGTGCTGTGGTAGTTACAAATCCTAAGTTTAAGCTTTGCTTCAGGAAGCTTAAAACTTCTCTTTGACCACAAGTATGGTAACATTTGAAGATTTCCTAAGTATTTATGTGGGATCTTTGGGTGGCGAAGTTCAAGAAGTACTGATTTATTGTTCTGTGGTAAATGCAAGGCCAGTTTTGACAGACTTAAGTCAATTCCCTCCCATTTAAAAAACTTTCCATTATCTATTTCTGTCACTGTATAAACCCTCAGAAAGTCACATACTGACAGAGAATACTGAAAGCAATATAATTATCATTTCTGCCAGAGACTAAAATAGCCAACATTTTACTGTAGGTGTAGAACTACCATTCTGATACCTGAATCTCAGGATTCTGCTGCATTCCACTCTTGCAACTTTTGGTTTGAAAACACAGGACTCCATGCTTGTAGCAGTAAGCAACAATCTTACCTAATAATGAGAGAGAAATTGCATCTTTGATACAGTTACATTTCAGTCTGGAAACTGAAAGACACTTCTATGGGCAGTGGTGCCATAGAATGGTTGTAAACCACATACAGGTGTTACTTAGTCTCAAAATAATGGAGCCTTTTTAAAAAACAATTTTAAGTATTGCCCATGTGGATTTAAGGTATTTTTTCCAGAATGTACAGTAATTTTTTTCAACTATACCAGAGTCTTTTAAAACAAAAAATACTAACACAAATTATAATGGAATTGTTTACATGGCAATAATTCAGGGAAAATGTTTTGAAACACTAACCAACAGGTATGACAACAAAATGCTGTAAAAGAGAGATGCTCTCAGAAGGAAAATGAAAAAGTGACATTACTCTTCAAAAAGTAATACTAACCATATATCTGCTAGAACTTTAAAGTTTCAGTAAAAGCTTTGTATTTAATTTTATCCTTTCCTTTTGACCAATTTTTAGTGTATTAAAATCATATTGTCTTACACTTTTACCAGTATCTCAGTTGTTGGCAGTCTTTCTGCATAATCACAGTGACAGCATAGATTGTTTCATAGGAGAGGGTTCTCCTAAACACTCATTCAACATGGAATCATAATTGTTTTTTAATGTTTTCTTACCTGAGAGAGAATCATATTATTTTGGGCCAAAATATTTACAAAGACTATTTTGAAAAAAATTTGCACACATAGCACAGGTGAGTGATCATGATGTTGAGGGAGAACTCTTACAAATGTATTCAGGCTGCAGGTGCTGGGTACATTTGTGTTTATGTGGTATGAGCCCATGACTTTTTATCGTACTGGCAGATTTGAAATGGCCCTTTCTTACTGATATATGATTTAGGATACTGGGTACTGCAACACCATCCAAAGACTTTGAAGCTGTTAAGCAATTTTATACTCAAGGAAAAGATTAGAGGGAGGTGTTATTAAATGGCTCAGACAGCTGCTCTTCAGGGAAAGAAAAGGGAAGTGTTGACCTCCACTTTGCCTACAACATGGATCCCAGAATCATAGAATGGCCTGGGTTGGAAGGAACTTTTAATATAATGGTGACCTTAATCACCTAACATCATCCTATGTTTTCTGTGTATAGTAGGGTGAGGACCATAAGTGGTTTATGTTAGAGAGGACTGCAGAAAGCAAGAACAGGTTTGAAGAGTGTTGCTTTCCTTCACAATTCTTAATATTTGGATGGCAGCAATTAGGTGAAGTAAATTCAGGCAACTCAACCTCACAGAGCCGTTTGTTCACTGTCCCGTAGTGGAATGGGAAGAGAATAAGAAAAGCACAAAAATACATGGGTTGAAATAAATACAGTTTAATAAGTAAAGCAAAAGCTGTGCCCACCACCAAAACAAAAGAAGGAATTCATTCATCATTTCCAGGTGAATGAAATGGGCAGACAGATGCTCAGCCATCTCCAGGAAAAATAGTAATCATAAGTAATTGTTGTTTTACTTGCATAGAGGAGCATCACAGCTCTAAACATCCCCTCCTTCCTCTAGCTTTTCTGCAACTTCTGTTACTAGGCATCACACCATACAATTTGGGATAGTCCTTTGGTCTGCTAGAGTCAGCTGTTCTGACTGTGTCCCCTCCTAATTCCTTGTGCACCCCCAGCCTGTTCATGGGCAGAGCAGTGTGTGAAGCAAAAAAGGCCTTGACTCTGTGCAAGCACTGCTCAGCTAAAAAAACATCAATGTGTTGTCAACACTGTTTTCTTTACAAAAGCAAGACTTTCCTTCATACAAACTACTATGAAGAAAATTTACCCTGTCACAGCCAGAGCCAGAAGCCTGGATATCAGCTGTTATAGTGAATACAACAAGTTAATGCTGTGAAGATTGAAAGCAACAAAGAGCTGTTTGGTCAGGAATTATTGACAAAAAGGCAAAAAGTTAATATTTAGTGTAACTGCAAAGAACAGTCTAATCTACAGCTGTAAAAATCTCCTGCTCTCTTTTCCTATTCCATATTCTGAATCAAAGATGTTGCAGCAGTAAAGTGGTTGTGAACAAACTTTTTCTTTTTATAAAGGTGACCCTGAAAGCTACAGATGAGTGCAACTAAATGCAGTATCAAGGCTGTGAATTGAACAATGCCTATAAACAAGAGGCAGGTCTATGATGTGTTGGATGTTCTTTCCACAAACACCAGTCTCTGAAGGATATAAAGCAAAGTCAAAGCTGCCTTAAAGCAGCAGGTGAATGTTTTGCCACCTGAGGGGCTCAGAACCTTTGTGAATCAGATCAATAAAGATTTGATGATTCAGGAGGACACTTTAACCCCTAAAAATACCATTATTTTAGCAGCAATTCTCAAAGGAAAGCTGGGGAAACAAACAAAAATGTTGTGGTCAGCTGCTGCATAATCAAGCTGTCTAGTAAATAAAACTGAGACCTTCTCTTTGTCCTACAGCTCTGTCATATTTTTTTCCTCAAAACATTCCAAAGGAAATCAATAACATATCAAGAACACAGTGATACGTGGCAGTTTAATTTCAGAAAGTCTGCAGATCAATAGCTGTAGAGAGGCTTACAGTTCTTCAGAATGTAAGTGCAGTAACTAATGCTGGGGACTGTGTAGGTGAGTGTGTGTGTGTGTCTTAGAGAGAAGCTGAGATTTACATTCATTACTGGGACTTTCTGCAACATTGTATTTCAGTCACTACCTTTACTGGTCCTTTGTGAGAAGGTTTTAGAGCTGGATGTTTTTCATTCTTTCACCTTAAATAGTTATTTGATTTAAACAGCTACAGAAATACCTTCAGAGTCTCCACCTTTTAGATTGAAATAGAATTTACATTGAGGTGCTGATTCAGAAGTTTTTAACTCTGCCAAATTTGCCACAGGTTTGTGTTCAAGATCTATGCTTGGGATACAATTATTTCTAATTAATGATGGACATATTCAGTTATTATAAAGTAAAAGATAAGGGTTGTTTTTTAAAAAAATCCTTCTTGGTATAATTTCAAACTCACATAATTTCAAAAGAAAAGATGTTTTAAAGGTCTAATTAAGAAATTTTCATTATATTATTTATTTTTACACTTTGCACCAAACCAATCTTCAAGTTCAGTTATTATAAAGAATTATGTATACAAATATTTAACTGTAAGTGAAAACCAAAAGACTCCTGATACACCAAACAAACATACACCAAATATTTGGCTGGCCAGAGGAGCAGCATATTTTTTGATCCATAAAAAGTATGGACACTTATGCACAGATGACTCCACAAAACTTTATAAATTTATAATGCTGGATTCATTCACTGTTACACTAATTTGATCCAATAGATGATTCCAAAATCTATAAGTAAAATATAAAATATATTAAATAGAAGTTCTAGCACAAAATTTCTATGCCTGATTCAAATGTTTTGCTCATGAAGAAGCCTGGGAAACCAGTACAAATAATTACTAGTCCTGCATTGACATAATACAGAACATGTATACTCCATTTTCTGGCATACAATGTGACTGGGAAGAAATCAATTTAAGACAGCCCATTTAAATATTGGAGATATAAAAGATTATATGTACTCTATTTTGGGTTTAAAAATTGAAACCTTAGTGTACATATATATTGGTTTGGATTACTCTCAGCTTACTTCATGTATCTACTATATAGCTAATGAAGGGGAAAGGAGGGTAGATGCAGATCATGGCTAATCTCCTGATTTTAGACCTCTGACATAGAATGAATGAGAAAAATATCCTTTTAAATGTACTTTTGTCTTCCCATTGACTAGACAGGAAGGGTAGACAGCCAGATATGAATTGAAACCTACTCTTTCTGCGGTACTCTCATGTTCATAACAAAACAAATTCAAAACAGAAAAATTTGCTGAGCAAAGTGTAACCTCACACACTTCCTGAATTAAAGGGATAAAAGCCAGGGAAACTATTATGAGTTCTATGGCTGCATCTTATTTTCGCTTGGATCTCTTTTTTTCTGTAGTCCATTAATAGGATAGTAGAACTAAACTCCAAATCAAAGGCCAATAGAAAATTTAAGAAATAATTCTGTTTCTTTAAAATGGTTTCTTTCTGGAAGTGGAGAAATGTATACCAGTCAGTATTGATTTCAGGAATAAATCCTCCTTCTCTATTTGCATGTCTTCAAAGGAAATTCTGAAAAGCTGCCTCAACTGAAAAGGCAGCCTGAGTGCTGAGAATGAGAAATCATAATGCTCTAGATGTCACAGACACCTCACCACCTGGTTAACCTTAAAAAGATAAGGAATCTCTTTGACTTTAAAGTGGCAGCTTATTACTTCATGGGTAAGCACTTGTCTAGACAGAGTCATAATAACTTTCAAGAAGTACCTAATATCCTTATTATTTGTCTGGAGAAATCACAGTCAGGTTCAAACGTTCCTGGCACCAGGAATAGTTGTAAGCTACGAACACAGTAGTTCCTGAGTAAGTATATGTAAACTGATTCACTAGGAGAAAATAGATTTGTTCTCAGGTAGTTTCATGTAACTTCTTCTTTCATTTCCTTTCATTTTCTACAGACAGGTCTGCTTACTGTACTACTTGCTGTTAAAAATAAAAAGCATTTCAGTCCTACAATAAGTATCCCACATGACTTTCCATTCAGAGAGGCAGTCTAACACCTAAGTCTAACCAGGTAAAGGGAGAACTTCAAAGACACTGGGGCTGTGCTGTCCTCTTCAATGAACTGCACTGATTCATACCACCTGAGTGTTTGGATCAAAGTCTCATCTAATGGAATGTGCTTCCTCCAGTGCCACCACTAAAATTTTCAAATGTCTCAATCATCCACCTGAAGAAGAATATTTTCCTAAAATCCATCCCACCACTGTTTTCATTGTTAAGAAGGGTAATGGGGATAGCAGACAGTGTATAAGTCCCATCTCTTAATTTGGAAAGTAGTTTCTATAATGGTAAAAAACCCCAAAACAATCAACAAAACAATCATATAACCCACCTTGAATTCAGTTTAGTTCTCACAATTTTATTATTTTTAGATGGGATATACTATGGTAGCTATAACACTGGCCTGCTATTGACATGCAAAAAAGAATTTGTGAATTGTTTCCAGTAACAATGAAGTTATAAATGGTAAATTTATAGTCAATTTTAGATCAGCCAATACTTACATTCTATGTAAGTTCTCTTACATCAACCTTGAATTATAGATAAAGCCTCATGTTTGCTTTTCATGGTGTCACTAATTATGTAATTAATTTATGTCCATCCACACATTAATCACATATATATAATTCTGGGTTTTTTAAAATCAACTTACTTTAAGGAACTTCCAGTATATACTTTATTAACTACTTCAGGACTGATGGCCTTATTCTCTCTATCACCCCCATGAATCCTTCAAAAGCCTTTAAAAAGTGTCAATATTTTTTCATATTGAATAAAATCTGCAAATTGTTAGATGAGCTGAGAGGGTAAGGCTCAAGGCAATCAGGGTTTTCAGGATTTTGTGAAAATCATTGACATCACATTGACGTGTTTTGCAGATATCTATACATTTCACAGGATACAGGATGGGTTCAGGATAAGTTCCTTATTTCTCATATACACAGGCAAATAGATTGTCACAACACTAAACATTAATTCTACTACTGTTCTGCACTCAAAATGCAGCATGTTGAAAAATAAAATGGACAACAAATTTGGGAAGATGAGTGTTTCAGCTTCAGCAGAGGTACGTGGAAGTATCCTAGATATGGAAAAAACCCCAAAATTAACACAAACAGATAATTAACAGAATGACAGAGCAAATAAAATTAATGGATGACAAATTGGAAGAAACCAAGTACCAAAGGAAAAAAAAAATAAGACAGATTGAACACGCATAATATACTGAAGGAGTGCAACCCTGTCTTTGAAAAATGCCTCTGCCTAAAGTAGAGAGGAGAAAGGAATGAGTTAAAGCCACAGAAAATTTTTTCACCATGACATGAGGTATTCTGAGATTTGTTATGTTACCATAGTTAAATTAAAGGGTTTTTTAACAATAATAATTCAAAACAGTGTAATTATAAAATGCATGTTAATACTTGAACTGAATTATTTAACTTCTGTCTAGTCTCTGACATTCAGTACCTTTTTTCCATCTCTAAGAACAGGCTGCACTATAGAAAAAATAAAAAAATACAGCTGCATCAAAAGGTGTTTTCTTAATTATATTTCTGAAGTAATATGCAAACATTGCAGCTACTGTAATCACCAAATTTAGATGTTTCAGTTTATTGAAAATGTACTTTTCTGTATGTTTTATAGACATTTGAAAACAATAAGGATCTTAGTTCTTGAATTCTTAAGTTCTTAAATTTTAAAACGCACTTCAGTTTTTTAATGATGTAGGATAATATAGGCATAGGAGACTCATTTTGCATAATTGCAGAGTCTAGGAACTAGATTATAATGCTGGATGATGTAGTTCACTAGTTTGTTTCTAAATTAATTCCATTCTTGCTTCTTTCTTATATTCTTACTTAATAGCTTATACTTTTTGCTGTACTGTAAACTATTGAACAAACATAAGTGATAGTATTCCTACTTAACAAATTGCTGAGACAATTTTTTAAGTCCATACTTAATAGTAAAAATTTCAAAAACTGAACACAGCACAATTGTAAAAGCAAAGAAACAAAATAAACCACTGCCAACATCAGAACAAAATGAAATGGGAAATAAATTTAATTACTAGAAAATAGTTCACCCTTCTGTTTTCTATAGTAACTGCATCAAAAAATATTGTTTGTGAGAAGAATGTTATGTATTTTCTACACAGGAATCTGAGGCTTTATGACCTAAATACAAATTATGGAAAATCTATGTGTGTCCACACGCAGAGAATGAATTATTCCATATAATCACTCATATAATACCTTAGCTCTCTGGACTGCAAGCACCCCTCTCCAACTACAACACACCACAGTGCAATACAGTTTATCACAAAGGAGGAAAGAGCAAGTTACTCCTGTATTGTTGACGCAGAAGAAGTACTATGTGATACCTGCTTAGCCAAACCACAGAATCACGGCATGGGTAAGACTGGAAGAGACCACTAGAGGTCATCTTGTTCAGCCGTCGTGCATAGAAGGGCTCCTCAGAGCACATTACTCAGGATTGTATCCAGACAGGTTTTAAAATATCTCCAAAGAAGATTCCACAGCATCACTGCACTTCCTGTTTCAGTGCTCAGTCACCCCCACAGTAAAAAAAGTTCTTCTTCATGTTCAGGTCCCATGTCTAAAAGTTCCTTTTTTCCTCACATTTTCTCCAGCAGATAAAAAGGTCTGAATTAGCTAATGCAGACCTCTGCAGACAGATAGCTATGAGTATTTCTGTTCGTTTTCCAGTTAGACTGATCTTACTTTGTTCAAGGAGCAGCCACATGCAAGTATAAGCCACATACAAGAAGGTATGTAAATGAATATTATACAGGGCTCTGCTGGGGATAAAAAAGATGGGAATGAGGCTGGGCATCAGCTTGGGACCAGTGAAACCTTAGTGCAGCCAGAAAAACAATAGTTTGAAGATCAATTCAGATAAATCAACAACAAAAAACATTCTTGTTTCTTCTCCAAGCCTGAAGAAGTCTTCTGGTACAGTTGCACACCTTCAGCACAACTCAGCTTAGTCAGTATTTCAGAAAAAGTAAAATCATAGAATCCTAAAAGAATTAAGCTTGGAAAAGATCTCTAAGATCAACAAGTCCAAGCATTAAGCTGGGACCAGAGAGTTCACCATTAAACCATGTCCCCAAGTGCCACATCTGCATGACTTTTGAACACTTCCACCTATGGTGGTGCCATGACTTCCCTGTGCAGCCTGTTTTAATATTGGGGGGACATCAGCATGGTTTATGTCAAAAAATCTAAGCCAGCGCCATAGAAGCTGCAATGAAACTCCATCCCATCAGACACAACACAATGTCTTAAACCATGTAAGCCCTGAAAAATTTCTGAAAAATATGCTTAATAATTTTTGGGAGCCATTAGAAATAAAGTACTGATAAATTAAAAGTAAAGCAAGAGTTATCCTTATAAACAGTCTGTAACATTTGATTCTTTTACTCCTGACAAAACAAACTAAGAAGAGAAACATCAATAATTTTCAACTAGAAGACATGCCACACTGCCTTCCTAATCACAAGTAGCTTTTTATAATCTTAGAAGTATACAGTCTATTAGAAACTCTGGTAAGTGAGGAAACAGACAACTACTAAAGTATTTGTGACAGCCAAGTCTGGAGAAAAAAAAAAAGTAAAAAAAAAGTCTGTATCTGACTTCTGCATTTATCTGTTTCTTGTTGGAATTAATTAAGCTATAAGATCTGAATCAATGGCTTGCCACTATTTAATTTATATTCATTCTGTTCTCATGGGAGGATGAAGTGAAGACAATTTTTGAAAGATGCTTCCTTATTTTTAGAAGTTAGTCCATTAAACATAATCAATGACAACTTGAGCGTCTGGGAAGCATCTGATGCTTAATCTAAACAGATTTTTAAATATTCAAGGATTGATTTTAATAGGTGCCTTATAGACATCCATAAATTGAATTCCCTTACAGCTGTTAAATATATAATTATTAATTGGTTTACAGCACTCACAAGTGTGCTAAGTACTTCAGAGCAAACATAACAAATTATTCTCTCCCAGGATGTAACCACCGAACATAAAAAGCAACTTCCAGCTAAAATTCCTTTCCACATCTCAACAGAGGGACTGGTTACCAACATTACTTACTCACAGCTCTCTGTTGCAACACACACTAGAGACAACAGGGGAATTTTTTAATTTGGAACAATTTCCCTAGCCATGTTAATCTCTGGAGTCAGGGAATAACCACAGCATTAACCCTCTGTAACTTTGAATAGGCCTAAATCACCCATTTCTAAGCCCAAAAGAGAAACTTGTGGGTTTGCCATATTAAAAGATTGGATTATATGAATCTGTATATGAAGTTACATTTTCTTTATTTTTCCTTCTTTTGTATTATTATTCATTTCCTACTCTGTTTATATTTGTGACTTCTTCCTTCTGGTGCCATTCATTATTTTAAATGCTTTTCCTAACTATTTCTTCATTTAGTTTTCTCCCTCCTTGAAAATGTCACTTTACTTGTGTTTTTATTTCTTTATTCTCTTACTCTGCCTTGCCAAACATCTTTACTCTTATATTTCACATCAGGTTTTCCCTGTCATCCCTCCACATATAGTCTTCTATGTAACAGCAAAGTTTTCTGTACTTAATGTTTTTTCCATCTCTCAATTCAGTCTCCTAGCTCTCTTTTTTTCCAGAAAGTCTGCATATTTTCCTAAAGATAAAATGTTTTCCACACCACTTGCCTGAAAATTTTTCTCTGCATAAAACTGTGTCATAGTTTGAAAGGGATTCATTTCATCCAAGCTGTGTTCCCACTATATTACTCCTCTGTATACACTTCTGGTGCTATGTTCCTCCACTTAACTCCCCTTTCTTATACTTTTTTCTTTGCTGAGGTCTTATTTCTCTTCTTCCCAGTCCTTGCTCTTTCTCATGGAGTCTTCCTTCTTCTTGCAATTACTCCTATCTCAGCTGTCTTCCCTGAGTTTTCTCTTTGACTCCAATCTCAGAAAAAAGTGTTTTGGGGTTTTTGGTTGGTGTAATGCTGTTGGGGATTGCTGATTAATTTTGGGGTTTGCTGTTGGGTTTGGTTTCTTCTGTTGTTTTTTTTTTTTTAAGTTATTGCTCCTCCACAAAGTGCTTCTCTGGTCAATGATTCTTGTCACCACTTTGTGTCTTCTCTGCACCATACCCTTTCTTTTCCCACCCCCCTTTCACTACAGTGCATAGCTGGTTCAGAGAAGTTAGCACTTTTGCTGCAATGGCTTCTGAAACAGTTGTTGCTAGACTTTTCCCATGGTATGTATCACCCACAGACATTTCCATGATATATTCCTCTGTGCAAACTCCCCCTTTTCAACTCATTTTTAACTATTCTTTATTAAAGGATGAATTTCACCATTGTTCTTTTTTTTTCATAAATGTGGCTAGGACAGGAACAAACACATCAATATAGACTTTATCACTTAGAGACAATTTTATGTTATATTTTATGTTCATATTTTATGTTATAAACATTATTTATGTTTATGCAAATATTTCTTTTCAACAAGAAATATAACTCAGCTGAAGTTAATGTTTAAAACAATTCTAATGTATGAGGAAAAAAATACTTGTAATGTAAGCTTTACTAGGTGGCAATTAAAATATTAGCTATTATCAATGTGATAAACTACATTTTCAAATATGTTCTCTGATAGGCTGAAAATAGAGCAAGTTTTAGAAGCACTAGTGAAGACTGTATCTTTTAGACTACTGAAAGATATTAAAATTTTGTCACTGACTGCCTAGAGTTAATGTTTCACAAAAGGAAAAGAAAAGAGAAAGAAATATGGGGAGACAAAGTGGAGACCAATAGTTAGTCATTGCTCAAGATAATTACTGTCATCCATCTTTCAAAAACACTAGGGGTTTTTTTCTGCTTTCACATTTTGCATTCATTGCTGCATTCCCACAAGCCCTCAAGCAATTCAGGATTCAAAACTGTACACCTCCAATACTAAGTCATTTGTTTCACTTTGCATAATAATCACTTTAATTGTAATAGCTTATGATATCTCATTTGTGCATTTTCATTAAAGAATTGTACTTGTCTTTAAAATATCTTGAAAATATGCAGCCAACAGTCAGGAGACAAAACTACTGGTGGTAACAAATGAATTATTTGAGAGGGGTTTTCTAACATCATATGAATATGCAGCACTGAGCAATAGGAACTGAGTGATGCTAGTTTCATGATTGTTTAAGTAGCTATTCTTCATCTGTGTTGCAAGAGGAGGAGCCACACTGAAAGTCATGATTATAGTCATGATTCTAGACTGGGGAATGATCTTATAATGGCATAGGAAAAACTTCTAATAGGTGAGTGTTCTTTGCACAGTTTGTTCCCCTGGCTACCAGCATATATTCAAATAAATAATGATTACAAAGCACAAAACTATCTCAATAAAGAGTAAAGATGGAACATTTCCATCTTCCTAGAACGATACTACCTATACAATTCCCCTTGATGCATTAGCAACTCCTGCTAGTGAAGAGACCCTCTACAGTATCAGTCTTTATTTTTTGTCTGCTTTATGAGAAAAAAAATAAAGAGTGAACTGGAGACAGGTTTCCTATTTAAAACTACATAAAAAACGAGGCTTATTCTAAATAGCATAATTTATAATATTTCAGATATGCAGTTAAAGAACTGGTTGAAAAACATTGAAAAATGTAGCTTTGGTAATCAGTTACTCACAGACCCATATATTTAACTTTAAAAAAACTCCAATATTTTAAAATAACTACATTATAAAGATGGTAGTTGAGTAAGCTGATTTACTGCAGCTGAAAAACCATAAAAACTCACTTCTGATTATTGTATTAGTTAATCTCTCATAAAGAATATTTTTTTAAACACAAAAAAGATACTTTCTCAAAATTTGAAGTCAAACTGTAAACTTGACAAAATATTGTGTTCACAGGTGAGAACTCAAGAGATGTGGCCCAGCCCTGGAGACAGGCATGCCCAGATGTGTAAGAAAAGATGGCTATTTTACAAAGCTCATTAGAAACATCCCTGCAAATAAGGAACGCTTTTCTTTAATGAATTGAAAGGCAGACAAATGAAAGAAATGGGAAAACACTGTCCACTCATGTTGGATTTCATATTGCTATTACCAGTACTAAAGGAAAACTTACTGCTTTGATCAATTCTAATGGAAATAATCAGTAAAAAATCCTGAGAGTGAGTAAACTATCAGTCTGGGGAACAGTGAAAAAAGCTTTTATTAAATGGAGCTAGCAAGAAATAACAACCCAGAGGAGAAGTTTCACCCCAGAAAATGAACGAAGTGAGGAAGTGTTACAGTAACCAACTCACACTCAGCAATGACTTTGATGTTAGTAGAGGTTTCTAACACCTACATAAAATATTCCAGGATTTCTTTTCACTGTGATTCTTTTCATTGTGAGTTTTCACCTTGCAAATTAAGCAGTTCAGTATGTGAAAAAAAGGCTACATATCAACAAGATTCTTTAGATGATGAATTGTTTTTTACCTTCATTATGGGTATGAAAAGATAGCATCTTTCAGAGAAAAACACAGAAAATAACCAGTCTGGTTTTTAGAAACCATTCACAATTATATGCCACTGAAAACTTGTTTGTGCCTGTATTTATTGTAAGTTTGCATAGTTTGCTTGTATTTAAGCTTTCACCTGCAGTTCATGACTGAAATTACTTGGTGCACTGTCTCATAAAACATTTTAATAGTATTCCTTCACTAATAACAATGACTATCTAAACAGCAGTGATGGACAAAAGTGTTTGAGGAGGTCACTAAAAGTCTCACTGCTCCTATCAATTCCTAGGTGATTTATGTAACAAACTTACATTGATGCTAACCTGAGTTTTGCATATAAATCCTCTGTTCATCAGTGAGAAAACAGACCCCAAAGTATTTGATTTAATTAATCTCTTGCCTGTTCCTTTCACTAAGGAAATAATCTAAATAATGCATAGGGATGGGGTATTAGGTATCTTTCTACAGTTACAACATGATTAATTACAGTGGCTAAGCCCCTAAACATTAAGATGAATACTAATTTGGAAGCAGAATCTTGAACTGGGAAAGTGCAAAGGACACATATTTTCTATCACAATTTTAATGCTACAGTAGTGAAAGAGAATGACAGAACTTTGGCTGTGACTTCTGGATACCATTTGCATAGATTAAGATCCCACAATTGCATATGCACTTTTTAAAGAAAGAAAATATTATTTTAGATCCTTATCATTCAATCTGATATTCAAACCTGGGTTTTGCACTGTTTCTAAAATCATACTTTCCATCAGGAAATGCTTTGTATGCACACAACACCTATGACTGCAAATCTACTCATGGAATGAAAAGGGCAAAGGTCTGGATAGCTGTATTACTAGTTTATTAGAAGACATAATTATTCAGGATGCAACTGTCATGTGACCATCTGATACCACAGATAACATTTATGCAAATGTTGCCATGACAATCTGATGCATTAATATGCATTGATGTAAATTATCGTTCATTTTCAGCTGATAGTAAGGCTTACATGAGAATAAGAGAACAATGCTTGAAATGACAAAACAACCAATTGTATTTAATTTCCATTTTCATGAATAGTCAACACCAAGGACTAACTGAAATATGCATAATGGGTAGATTATGGAGTACTTCAGCCAGTTTTGGACATAATTTGTTGTGTATATGTATGCTCCATAGAGTCATAATTAAAATTTCAAACTGAAGTTTTCATCTCAGGAAAAGAAAACACTAAACCAGCCAATCTGCCTTTCAGAGAAAACTGGTAAAAAGGCAATGGTTGTTAGCGGATTTAAAAAACCCCGACAATCCAAAAGGAGCGAAAAAAACTCCATATCACAAAAAACTCAAGTAGGCCCATAGAAACAATAATTGGCATATCATTCAGCCTGCTGGACACATGCCAGTTCTGTTTGCAGTAGATCTGCTACATGCAGCACTGACCCAGGCCAAGTTCCACAAAGGGTCTGGATGATGTGCTGCCATAAGTGCCCCAGTCAAAATACTCCTCCTCATGCTTGCCTCCATCTCTGGGCATTCCTGATGCACAACAGAGCTGCCTGCATCACTTACCTGTAGTGTCTGCTGCTGGAAGGTGACAAGTATGAAAAATGCTTGGCTCCATTCAGCTCCAGGGCTCGCAGTGACGCTTCATAAACTGAAGCAGACGGATGGTTGTTTCCTCAAAGCTAGTGTATGATAAATCCTGAAATCTCCAAAACTGCTGTGGCAAGCCCCTTGATATTCATTTGTCACCAGAGGCCTGGAAGTATACAATATAAAAGAGAATCTAATAAAGAGATCATACTATCTGTCATATAGCAATGTATAGAAAACTGGGAACGTGTTGTGTTTATTTTTCTGCAACTTGTTCTTTGCTATGTTATTTAAAAAAAAAATGTAGAAGAAGTGATGGTTCAATAGAAAATTTAATGCTTATTTTGAACTGCATAATACTCTTTGAGAGGATGGAGGAGGAGAAAATAGAGCCATAGTGACTGCATTTGTTCCATATATGCTCCTAAAATTTGCCATTTGGCACCAAACCCACCTAGGATGAAAAAATAATAATAAAAAATGCACAACACAATAATCCATCTCTCCTCATCAGTCTAGCACAGATGCTACAGAGAACAAAGTGGTTTTCCACAACAGGTCACACACAAAATATGTGAAATGAAAGCTGTTGCTGGTAAATGGGCTGTCTATTACACAGAAATAATTTTCTTTCAACCTTTACCTGTGGTTCCCATTTCAAAATATAAAGGGACACTGTCAGTTAATGTCATGTTTTTGTCTGAAAATGTCAAGTTTAGAATACCTCATACACTAACTACAAAGTCTACAACTGAAATAAATAAATAAATATGTTCTCATCTTGTTTCAGAGACTTAAGTCTATGCATGTGACAAGATAGTAGGTGTCATTTTTAGTTAAAGCTATCAGTTGGGAAACACATTCTTAAGAAATTAATAATGTAAACAGAACATACAGTTTGAAGGCCTGTAAAAGATAATATTTTTTTTTCTGTAAGTCATTAAAAAAATATCTTGCTCTTCTACCATCCCATTTAGTTGAAAAAAGATTTTAAAAAATTGTAGAAAGCAAAGTATAGCTTAATTTCTGTAGAAAAGCTGTCCCTGAGTGTTTTGGTTTTTTTTTTTTTTTTTTAATCAAATACACATTGCTAACATCCTTTTTATTCTCTGGCCTTCTCCATCGCAGTTACTGGTGATACTCCCTAATTTGAGGAATGACTGCATGGCAGCAACTGCTTGTTTTAAGACTGTATTCTGTGAGAATGGACAAAGTACTCAATTTCAGCCATTGTAGCACCTTCCACAAAACACACTGCTTTGAAATATGTAGTTTATAGAAGGCAGCTGATAAAAAAAGCCCCATCTATTTGAAAAGGTGCAATCCTCAAATCCCTCTTGAGTTGCCAGTACAGTTACCTCTCTGTACTTGCAAACACAATAGGCTTATCTTGATAATAACCTTCTGTGACAGTCCTGGTCTGTGCTGAATCTTCAGGCTTTAAGATGTTTTACACACACCCACGTTGTCCTCCCAGATGGACTAACTCTATTTAACTCCTGCTATAAATATATTCTCATCCCTCATGCAGGACATTGAGATCTGCTTTTGTTCCAGATGAAAAACAACGGGGAGGTTTATGCATTTCCATAATTTTATTTTTCAAATTTCTTACACAAAGATGGAAAATAAATAAAAGTTTAGGAATAAGAGTAGAAAAAAATAAATAGAATATTGGTTAATATTTAAAAGTTCTAGCACTCAAGTTTTCTCTGTTACTTAGAATTGAGTAACAGTTCATCTTCTATGCCAAGATGAAAAGCATCAAGTTAAATACCACGTGACCTTTTTAGAGTAATGATCTCTCCACATTTTTGCCAGTCCTTCTGTACTCACTACCACAGACTGTGCCTACTGGTATTCAGTGCCTGAAATCCTTAAGGTGGGTTCTTGTTTGATAATTCAAAAGAATAAAACATGTGCCTTTTTATTGGAAAAAAAAGACAGATTTCCATTTTATTCAATTAAAATTTGTGAAATAATGTTATTTACATTCATGGTAAGATTAAATTGTCTTATTAATATATACATTATTTACTTTGATTTAACATAGTAAGATCAGCTTTTGGTTTAAATATTACGTCCAAAGTTGTGAGCATTGTAATGAAATCACTTCAGTTTATATGACCCTCTTTTTGAAGACTTAAAATCTATTTAACTTTTATAAGGAATTCACCAGATAATATTGATTTCTTTCTTGTCAGCCACTTCTTTTACTACAAAGAATAAAACTAGATTTCATAAGCAGTCAAAAAACTTTAAACAAAATCAGTCTATTGCCAGTGACACAAAACCACCGACTACATTAATGGCAAATACATTCAGAAAATAAAAGAGGAAAAAAGCTAATAAAATATTTTCAGAGGTGAAAGGACATGCAGTAACACAGAAGACGGAAAGCAGCAAAGAATATTTCTGGGACAAGAGGAGAAAGGCATTTAGAAAGCAGAAAGATATTTTCAGTCTAAGGAGAAGGAAGGAAAGACTGGTATGAATCTGAATGTCTGAATGTCAGTTGTCAGAATGGGAAATAGGTTTTCTTGCTGTTGGGTTTTTGTGTTTGGTTTTTGTCTGTTTTTGTTTTTGTTGTCTTCATTTTTCTTTTCTTTCCAAAAAGGAATAAAAAATGTACTTACGAAAGGCAGTGCATTAAGAGTTTTCTTAAATTATTTCAAATGTGTTGTGGGTGTTTTAAGTGTGTTCATGAATTGGAAGAAGAGATAAGTTTCAGTCTCATTTACTGAGTCAATGGAGCAGCAGAGCTGCTCACGAGAAGAGACTCTGAAACTGGCTGAGTTGTGGTCAAACATGGATATAAGGTAAAGAAACTAATGGAAATGAATTATAGAGTGTGTGACAAATTAACATTCTTCAAATTCATGAGTGGAAACGTGCATGTAGATTCCAGGCATTTTAAAAACATACCTTTTAGAGAAAAATTTAATATCCAAAGATGCAACATGATATACTAGGTCAGCTGATAATCTAGAAGAAAATTAACCACATGAATAAAAATGAGTCCTCAAACTGTAGGAGAGATTCTCTATCAAGTCTGTGAAACCAAATAAAATATTGATAAGACTTCTGGCCTGCAAATCTATTTGTAACTCCTTAATAATTGAGGGTGCTTGACAAAATAGGCTCTCCCTCCCAGACCTCCCACTTTGATATCTTTAACTTCAGTGAGCTTCTCTTCATCATGAAGACAAAGGTGGGGAAAGTGATGTAAATGTTATCCATCTTATGCAGGGTTTGTACAACCTCTTCTTTATGACTGGTTTCACACAACGACTAATAGACACTTTCCACTTCAGATTTTAATTAAAGGCTATAAGAGCAGTCAGCTGTGGGCCATGAATGTGTTGATAACAAAAAAAGTGCCATTCTATAGTGGGAAGATCAAGCACTCTACAAATTTAGTGTGAAACCATGTTAAGTAGATCCATATGCCCACATTTAATGTAATTCTAAGATCTACATGGTAGCGATGGGAGTACTAAAGCAAAGCAAAATGTCATTTAAAGCCAGGACACACAGTTTAAGTATAATCATGTTAGTTCAGTGATATATGAAGCATATTTCTCTTCTGATGTTGGCAAAGAAATCCCACCAAGTGAAAAATGTATTTTTTTTTTTCTCTGAGTGTGTCTGCAAGTACCCAGATGTCCAGGTCAACATAAAATAAAATGTTAAATTTATACTAGTGAATATGAAATGTATTCAATATAGCATAGATTAGAACTATAATTTTATAGTATAAATAATTTTTGAACAAAAAACCCCATATTTAGACATATTTTGACAATAAATGAATTTTTTTAAAATAAATTGTATGAAGAAATGAATTTTTAAAAATTAATTTATTCATCATATAATTTACAATAAAATTTAATAAAACCTATGGTGTGGAGCTTTTGTGGTTTCATAATAAACATTTCATATTTGGAATTCAATCTGTTTTGATTGAAGGAATAAATCATCCTGTATGATTTAGCTGTCTGTTAAGACCAACATGTATTTAGTACCAACTTCCTAGTACAAAAATATTTAAGCATTTTAAATGTAACTTTATATTAACTATTCTAATTACTAAAATATACCTTTTTAAAGAAAAATTCAAAAACCGGCATAAAACCACAATCAAAACAATTTTATTTAGTGAATCTAAAAAATATTTGAGAAAAACCTTTTCTCCATCCCCTGTGAGTAAAAGGAGAACATTCTATTACTGTAGTTCATGCAGAAATTCTTAGGAAATGCTTTTACTTGACTAATCAAATCCATTATTTGAATAGTTAAATTTGCAATTCATCAAGTTGTGGGTAATATTTTTATGCAGAATACACTTCAGAATATCACAATAGGGTATAAGTAACATCAATGCCACATGTTCATAGAAGAGAACATTCTCTTATTTTATTAATCTGGAAATATATATAGTAAATTATTTACTGAAAACTGCTGTAGGTATAGAAGATGCAAAATTCCAAAAAGTTATAGAAGAGCTACAGGTCCAAATCCATGAACGTGGGCTTTAACTGATGTCCATCTGGATCACCAGCTGTATGGTTATTCACTGATAACAAAACTGTATAGTTATTAAGAAAGGACTCAGCACATTAGGCCATAGAATTCTGTTTTGTGGTAGCTTCTCTACAGAGAGCCTCACTGGGAATCTGAACACAAATTATTTCTGAAGTCTGTTCCGATTATTTCATATCTCTGTTCAAAAACACAATCATCAGGGAGGTTGTGTATATTGTACATAAAAGCCGACTCAGTAAAGCATTAGACGTCTTCACCCTTTCATTTCTCTTCCAAAAGGAAATGGTACACTGACCTCTCAGAAGTCAAGGCAAATATCTCTGATCTTTTGTGTTTGATTTCTACCCAGCAGAAAGCTATTTAACATGCCTGAGATTGAATGCAGAGTAGAAACAACTTTGGTTTTGACAAAAAAGGGAAGATATGATCCACACACAGGCTTATCCTCTGAATTTCTAGATCAGAAATTTATGTCTAAAAAATACTGAAAACCTTTCTGAGGTATATACTCAATACTTCACAGGTAGTGCAAACAAGTGCAAGTGGTGCAAGTGCCCTTAAACAACTATAAAGCTCTTAGCATCATTCTGTGCAGTGCAACTTACACCGGAGAGTCATTTTATATTAGAATTCCTTTTTACTCCATAAAATGATGACCAAGATAAAAGTGATGCAAAAATCTATTGTCATTTTAGCTATGACAGGCTCTTACTTTACTGCAAAAATCTTGGCAAAGTGCCACTAGGAGGCTGCTCAAGATCTGCTAGAATGCATACTATTTAACCCTATATCTGTTACTGATTATAAAAAAAACAGGCAATGATAGGAGTAGAGAGAATAGTTTATGAATTAGGACGCACTACAATAGTCATCTAATACCCAGTGATTCTTTCCAGACAGTGTTTTCCTGTGATCTTTCTCACTAATTATTTAGCTAGTGTGCCACTAATGTTATGTAGAAAATGTGATCTGAACAAAATCAAGTTTTCCAGAGGAACATAACACCAACTATGTATATTACTGGTTGAGAGAGGGCTCCACTTGTATTATCTTGTCATGAACATGAAAATCAATGGTTTAATTTTGAAACCCATAACTTATTTATGTTTAATCAAGTATGAAACAGACTTTTCATATCACCTAAGGTATTTTTTGTTTAGAGTAGTTTTTTCTTTTCTTCTTTTTTTTTTTTTCTTTTTTAATCAGGAGTTCATTTGGTGGTTTTGGTTGCTGCTTGAGATCTTCAGTACATGTGTCCCAGATCAAACAGGTCTATGCAACTCTGTGGTGTGTGGACACTACCTGTTTCTTTGAGGAATACTTGGGCTATAATGAAAGAAAAAGTTCACATCAGTCTAAAATAAGAAGTTTCTAGCTAGAGGGAATACTTAATGTCCGATGGCAGACGGCAGTCACAGTATCTGTTATTGAGAGCCACATCTAAAACACCTGCAGGCAGGCAAAGGGGTAATCTAGCCTGTCAGTTTCTCGGGCACTGTTTGAATAGTAAGACTATTGTAATTCTAAAATAACTGCCTGCTATTCGACAAATTATTTCTCTCATATATGTAAAATAAATTATGGAAATGGAGACCCTAGATGTATTATCTGTCTGTCTATCTATCTACTATCATCTATTTTTAGACATGGGCTATTGAAATACAGGCATGGGTTGCCCAAAGAGGCTATGGAGTTTTTACCCTTGGAGGCAGAATGTGACTGAGAAAGGTCCTGAGATATTTAGTCTAACTGCTTTCAGCAGGAGGGTGGGTAAGATCTCAGAGATCACTTCAATCCTACTTTATTTGAGTAGTCTGGTACTGTATGTATATTGTACTTCTCTCCCTTGTAGCTGGTAGTGCACCAGACAGTCTGCAGGAAGATCTTAAATGAGTCTTAGCAAGCATGATTTCAGCATGTTCAAAAACATAAATAAGTGTATTTCACAACGGTTTTCAAAATCTCCTTCTCATAACTTGAGGCTATGTGAGAGCTTAAGTAGAATCCTGATCCTCCAGAAAAATCTAGAGATGAACCTTCTTCACTCAGAAAACATGTTTGTCATGGGAGATATTCATATCTGATCCTGTCCCTCACTGAAATCACTGATCAAGACATTTAACTTTCAGTGTGAATATCAAGGAGGATGGCATGCAGTGCTGAGAGACTTGAACAGTTAAAATGAACTGGTAAACTTCCCAAAAGTAATCTATCTGGAATAGTATTGAGAACCTATACAAGAAAAGCACACTCTTTCTAGTAGTGAATAAATGAAAAATAATTCAATACATCATTTGTTCAAAAGTTATGAATTTCTTTTAACAGTGAAGAGTTATACTTGGTTGTTTGGTAACATTTGTAAAAAAAAAAAATGTTTGTGAAAACTACACCCAAGCTGTAAATGCTGCCATACTTTATCTTAGTCTTCCAAACCATTTGGTAGCACCAAAGTCTCTTGATGCGGTCACTCATCCTTCAGTATCTGCCTCTGCCTCTCAAAGCTACAGAGAGGTATTCAAATATTTGAGAGGTTTTCAAATATTATAATCTGACAACATAAAATATTCACTTGATAATTTCAAACAATATTTTCACTAGCAGTTTAATGTATCCACGTATGCCAAGATTTCTTTTAATAGAAATAGTATCTTTAAAATCATTAGGGCTTTTTATAATTATCATTTTTTATGGAGAAAAATATTTACATAATAAAATTGCACCCACCTGGCTGTATACTTAATAAGTATTCATAAGAATATGGTGTCCAGTGATTTACTGACCACTACTGATTGAACCAGGGGATTTTTATTCAATACATACAGCTAATTTAAATAGAAAAACCCACAATTTGTTCCAATAGAATCTTCACTGAAAACTTCTGGGGAAGTGAGAACATGGATTCCTTCATGTTTTTCTGCTCCAAAGTATCTTCTTGTCAACACTGTAACACTCATGATAAAAGAATAAAGAGCAACAGGAAAGGAAAAAAAACAGCATAGTTCATCTGATTTGTAAATCTTTTCTAATATGTACCGAATTTGTATTTTAGGCTGGAACTATTTTGGGTGAGGTAAAATAGAGAAGCACATTGTAGTGTGAAATAGAAATTCATATGCAACAATCTGGATCATATATATAACTCTTTTTTTGTTTGCCTTTTAAAAATCTTTATGCATTCTCTAACAATGCTTTCAAGACTGAGTACCCTAATGATATGTATAATAAATGTGATAAAATGCAGCCAGGACATACTGCATCTAGCTAAAGCATAGCAGGTCCTTTAGTATTTATATTACATTTCTCCCCATAGCCGCATTCATTCTATAAATGGGTACCATCTCATTCTCATCAAGTAAGAATTGTCAAAAAGATTAAGATAATCCAACATGCATGTTTCTTCTATTTTTCTAGATGTAATCCATTGCAAAGAAATATGAAAATGTTTATTAAACTATAAGTCTGTCTGACGTTGAATACATTTACTTCAAAAGATGCAGTATCAGAAAGATTATTGCCAAAAAATATATTAAAATTATGATTGTCATGGAAACTAACAGCTGCTGTTTTACCAGTTCCACCAGTGATACAGTTCCATTAAGGATATGCTAGAACTGTAATGCAATGAAGAAAAGGAAAATACTTCCTTGATCACACAGTGATGAATTTTTTATAAGCTTTTCAAAACCTGCTCTCTTTTAGAAACACTCACACTATAGCATATATAAAAAAACATTTAATAAAAAATATGTGCGCACTTACTAATAAGTGTAATACTAATAAAACTAATGAAGACCATTTGATTTCAGCAGCACTAGCTGCTTTGGTTTTTAACAGCCTATGTATATCTTTGGTTTTTAATAGCCTAAGTATGGCAACTGTGCACAATCTCATTGATAAATATGCACCAAATGACAAATTAATGTGTGCTGGCCCTTCTCAGCTACAGCCACAAATGTTATTATAATGCTTTGGACATTAGTCAGTTTTGTCTGTCTGGGGAAAGGTTGATTCAAGCAGCATATGGATCTGCTATAGAGAGGTATCAGCTGCCCTCTATGTGAGGAGAGTGTAATCTACATTTTGGACTTAAAAAAAAAAACCCAGAAACAACCTCAAAATCATGACTATTAGAAAGCAACAGATTTTGTTAAGTTGCCAAATCCATTAAATTGTTTAACCATAGAGAAGACTGTTATTGAAATCCCAGTGGGACTTCTGTTTAGATGGTCTGGGAACTGTTTTTTCAACAAATAATGTGTACTTCCACATGTTAAGTTTCCTGATTGTTTTCACTTTGCTTTTAGACAGGAAATTGAGAATTTGTAAGATTTTGTCTTATGAAAAATTCAGATAATACTGTAACTCAATAAACTTAACAATGCATATGATAACAGTGACAAGAATGCAAAGGACTATAAAACATGGTCTACTATGTCATTAATTTCATTAATTTGTGAAATCGAGCACGTGATAGATATTTAAGAAAAAACTAAAAAAGCTCAAAAAATATAAAAATATTTATTTTTTTTTATAGCCGAATGGACATTATGTGCACATTTTAATCTGTCAAAAATATTTTTGCTATAATACCCCATATTTAAAGCTGTGAACTGGCAGTTTTGGCATATTTGTGTATCTGGTTAAAACCAGGGATTAAATGTTCTCTGAAAACTCAAAGATGCTTTATAGGAGCATTTCAGTCAATCCCTGAAAATTTCCATTGTCTTCTAGTTCTGGTATTTTTTCTATTAACTGACTTCCTTGTTCAATTTATGAGCCAGATTTCCTCTGCTTTGAAACAGCCTGCCCTGAATTATTACTGTACACAATGGGAGAGGTACTCTGGTGCAGAAAGGATCTCGACCTTAACTCTTGCAGAATTGAGCTAACTTGTAAACCTGTAAGAAGAGTGAGCTTGGATTATTTCTTGCAGGCAGCTGGTATTTGTCTATAAGATTTTTAGTTGTACACTGGAGGTAAAATTTTTATTTTGAATAGAAATTGAATTTGTATTAAGTTGTAAAGAACTTTAATACAGAAAAAAAATCTCACGGG
Organism: Rhipidura dahli; assembly: GCA_013399225.1. Lineage (NCBI taxonomy): Eukaryota > Metazoa > Chordata > Aves > Passeriformes > Rhipiduridae > Rhipidura > Rhipidura dahli. The sequence continues at coordinate 603,970 of VXAC01004554.1, read as the reverse complement.
TAATAAATCAGCTAAAAAATGTTGCAGAAAGTATCTGAAATCAAACCCTTGTTGCTTGCACAACACACTTCTTTAAAACAGTACATAAAATTATTCATTAATCATCATGGAGGAATAAAAACTTAAAAAAATAGAAGGAAAAGGAAAAGGTTATACACCAGGATAAAAATGTGTAATTTTTTAAAATCAGATAAATTAACTTTCATATATGTGCTTGATCAAAGAAACTAATATCGAATTTTCATAAATTTATGGTATTTTTGCTGGAAGTAGTTCCAGTCCAGCTGAGAAGCAGAGTCCTGGAGAAATTAAAGATTTATTCACTTGTAATTATGAGGGTTTCTTTAATTGCAGTGAATGTACAAATCGTTGCTGTTCAGTTAGGTAGAATATAATAAGACACAAAATTGGTTTCAATGGTTCTCCTCAGGTGCTACAAAAGTCTCCATTTAAAACCTCAAAATAAGCAAATGGGAAAATAAATTTCACATTTAGAACACTGGAAAGGTAAAAAGTTGCTGCAAAAGAAACAGATGCTAAGAATTTAACAGCATATTTCAANAACTGCAGGCTCCGTCAGTGCCCCGCTGTCCCGGGAGGGGACAAACCCCGTCCCGGAGAGGCCGCGCCGGAGGGAGCCTGAGGGCCGCCCCCCCCAGAGCCCCAGCAGAGTCCGGGCTGTGCCTCGGGAAGGGGCAAAGGCAGGGCCGGCAGGGCCGCCCGGCCCGGCCCGGCGAGGGCCCGGCGGGGCCCCCGGGGGGACCGTGGCGCTCCGGCCACCACCCCTAGGCCGGAAGAAAAGGGCCCTACTCCCGCCTTCCGCGGGATTTTATAGGTAACATTGAGAGAAACGCGATTCGACCAGGCGACTGTCTGTCATGTCGGGGTCAACCCGTGACAACTGGAAAGGTAAAAAGTTGCTGCAAAAGAAACAGATGCTAAGAATTTAACAGCATATTTCAAAAAAAAGTGATAAACTGAAAAAAAAAAAACCACAGATAAAAAGTCTATGATTCTGACAAAGCAGACGGAGTCCTCAACCTCTGCTTAATTTAATATATACACTGCAGTTCTACTTCTATTTGCAACTTTATCGCTCATCCTTAATATAACAAAGCCAAACAGACAAAAGTCATTCACATCCAGCAAAACACAGAAATTGATATTTGCAATATTCTGCACTGATTTTATCAATCAGTAATCTCATGGGCTCTCTGAAATTTAAAGGAAAAAAAAGAAAAAAAAACTCTCAATTAAAAAATTAGAAGAAAATTCCAGTGTACTTTAGCCTTCTTCCAGTGCAATTCTTGCAGAGTGTTTTCTTCTGAAACATGCTTTCAAAACACTCTGTTGCTAGAGCAAAACATCAAATAAAACATAAATCCACATAGTGCTGTTATCCACTTTCTTATCAGCACCATGTCTAATTAAGCTTTTGTAACTGCTGGAAGCCATGTCTATTCCTCTCTTTTTCATTAGTTGTAAGACTATTAAAAACAGTGAATACATTAAAAAATTAATTTGGAAACAAACTAAAAATGGCGAGGAAAGACTGGTACATAAGGAAAGAAAAAACCCACCACATTCCCAGATCATTTTGATGTTCCCCTGCATAATGTTACAACACTCTAAAGACTGTTCTGAGTTACAGCAAGCTTTAAGGATTGACTCAGGCACTGGTAGAAGGGTGCTCTGACAGAGAACTGAACACAGCTATTCCCTACTTTTACTACTGAAGAGCATCTATCCCACATGCCATCTGGGGAACACCACTTTTCCACAGGCTCTGTTGTGGGCCTTGAATGCCACAAAAAGTGGCTTTGACCAGCCTGACTGTCAAAGCCAGGTTAGAGCATAAGCTGAATGTTGTTGCTTTTTTGCCAGCTTCAATCCAGCTAAGATCTCCCTTGACTGACCCATGAGAACAGGGAAAGGATGGATGCTTTGATTCTTGTTTCATCACCTTTGTCTGCTTCTGATACAAGGCAAAGCCCCCAAAATCACTAGAAATGCATCCAAACCAGTCTGACTGATCCCATCCTTGGTAGACTGCTCATCTGTCCTTTCAACCTGTTTTTCAGAGCAATGCATTTATGCAAAAGAACTTTCCCTCCCAAAGGATCAGTCAAAAGAGCTCTTCGTTCAAACAGGAATCTGAAAATATCTTTGATAGAAAAAAAAGGTACTTTCTCTGAATAGTTTTTTATCAAAAACATATACACTACCAAAACTGTCCTATAGAAGGTAACCTAAACGATGTGCAACTTTGGTTGAAATTTCCCTTCATATCAAAAAAAGTCCATTTTGTGTCACCAGTATGCACAAGAATATCAGAACAACTGAAGTGCTTCAGTACAAAATTTCTAAACCATCACCCTGCCACTAGGCAAAGTACATCTGTATTTCTATTTACAGGAGGAGGGACAGCAAGAATGCTCAAGCTCTGGATGGTCTTAGCCTGTTTCACTGGCTCAGACTCTGGGTTTTCTCACTTTCCCCATGACAAATGCACAGCCTTTATTGGCATAATCAACTTCCTACTGCTTCCCTGGTAAATTCTAATATGTTATATTGCCTCTTGGATTCACAGTGTTGTTAAAATTTCTTTTCTGAGTGACAATAACGAATTAAGAGATCATCACTATAAGTGCGTTTCCTTTTGTAGATTGTTTAGATTTTATCAACCTTAAATTTTATCCAGAATTTTTGCCTGGTCTTTTGGTACTGTCCAAGTCTTCTGTGACTAGGCTTGCTTTATTGAACCATCTTTAGCAATTTGTGACAGTGCCAAACATTGTCAATTCACTATTCACAGCATTTACTTGAACATTCAGATGAAAAAGATAAGGGATATAATTTTATTCATCATGAGCATACTTATTTTTAAATGAAATGTTTTACAGTAATTTTAGCAGCTTATAATGTCATGCAGCACTTGTCGAGCTGACATAACTGCTTTGAGGTCTAAGGTATAATTAGTGAGAAAGCACATCAAATTTGGGATTGACTTGAGTGAGATTTATCAAATATTTAGTTTGAAACCCAGACTTTAGCATGTTGCTGAATAGGTGTGTAAGCTGAGATGTAAAATTAAAATATTAAATAAAAAGCCCCTGTAAAACCAAAAATCCACACTTTTCAAGCACTGATATATATTTGCGTATTGTATTCTGATGGAATAAATAAGTGTTCTAATTAGAAATAACTTGTAAACCAGCACTAAAGTCTATCTGATTTTTAAATACATTCCACTTTTTGACTGTTATTGTTGAATGTTTTAAACTCTGTGGACGAAGAAAAAAAGACTTCAGAAGCCATCAGTACAGGATATCACTGTGCAAATAAGAAATACAACAAGCCACAGGGTGGTCTGGAATGTTTCATTTTATACACTAAAGGAAATATGTTCTTCATTAATTGCATAAAGTCACTTTTGTGGTTTAAAATACCTAATAATGAAGGAAACTGCTCCTTGCTAGGGATTTGAAAAGCCCTGAATGGTTTAATGACAAGATTGTCACTGTCAGTTAATAATTCCATTCTCATTGAACAGCTCTGACAATGTAAAATCACTCTCAAAATAAAGCCTCTTATACTGGGAAAAAGTAATAGTAAAATACATCAGGAAAGATGCTATTTTCCCACTTCACAAGCAGGGATAGGCAAATGCAGCTACCATTAACTGAACTAACTCTAGGTTAAAATTAGCAGTTACAAATAAACACTTTTTTTTTTTTTTTCCCGAAACTGTCATGGCTCATGCATAATTCAAAATGAGAACAAAGGCTAAATTATAAATCACCAGATAAATTAATTAATTATAATAATTCTGCATTCCCCACTTATAAGTATGCAAGTACCTCAGTCTACACAGACACAATAAACCTGTTCTTCTCTAGACTTCTACAGCCATGACCACACTAGACATTATGACCCTTGAAAAGTTTAAACTTTAAATTAGGTCACTATATAGATTTTCCTATCGTGAATTTTCTGACCCTCTCGTAAAGAGGTAAACATTTGTCATTTATTTTGAGAAGATATGGAAATGGAGGCTGAGCATTAAAGTGTTCGTAAATTGACTACTTTTAAAATGCAATGCGTAAAACATGAAACGGAATTAGTGTGATACAACTGAAGCAAAAAAATATTATGCACGTCTTGGACTGATCTATGTATAGATATATGTAGTGATCAGTCTTAGAAAGTGTGTCTGGTGGATTAAAATGGTATATTAACAAAGAAATTAAAAAAGATAGTGAGACAGGTATTGTCTAATGTATGTGTTTCCTGTTGTCACATATTGCTGAGAAAGTTATTTGTCTTTTGATTAATAGAAGACAAGGAAAGATTTGTATTTGATGATACTGTGGTCTTGAACCTCTACCAGTGCCTCAGACTAAACACACTTGGACATATCCTGCCAGTGAATTTACTGCCAGTTAAGAAATAGTGTGCATAAATGAACAATCAATCTGAAAGAAAAAGCACAAGAAAGTATTTTTCAATATGACATTCAGCAAATTCCATATTACAGGCACATGTCTTCACTGATTTATTTTTCTATACAGCACAGAAGCCAAGAACAAAGCTATAAGCCCTCCAATTGCCAAATATTAGAAATCAGACTGTCATCTGCTTTCCTCAAAAATTGTGTGGGGAAGTAAAGAGACTACTGAAAATTTGACTGAGCCATTTAATATTCTCTCAAGGCATTTGTTTAATCATCTACACTGCTGCTCAGTATAGTGTGCTTAAGTAGACCTGCATGGATTTTTTACATTTGTTACATGATGAGTAATAAATAATTTAGGTTCAAGTTTAATAAATGCCTAAACCTCACCTCCATGGGAAGTTGAGTATGGAGTGAGATGCAGAGTAACAGAATATCCAGGTGTTGGAAGAACAACCTTCAAGATTAACGAGTTCTCCCTTCTCCCTGCTCATAGATCACCTTGTACTAAGAGAGGTTTACACTACATGTATAGATTTTGCTAGATTTATATATCTTATTTAAAATTTTGATGAGTCTAAATAGGCTGTTTCACAGGAGATCTTACAATTCATATATTGGTCAGGATCATGTGACATTTTTTAATCAAGCTTTCCATTAAGAGGTTTCTTCACTTAAAAAAATTTTATCTTCCTAAGATCGTCAGAGAAAATTGTTCTGAGATCCATGAAGAAAGACAGGGAAAGAGGGACTTGTTCAGCCAGGAGTAGAAATGGCTTCAGAAGCACCTAAGAGGCTCTGAACAAGGAGAGCAGAGCTGTGCTTCTCACGATGGAGCATGAACTGGGGCCATTGGGAAGAGAAAAGACAATGGACATGATCTGAAGAGAGTTTTGCCACCATGAGGAAAGTCAGGCAGTGGAACAGATTTGCCTAGAGAGGTTGAGCAGTCTCCATTCCCATAATTTCTCATAATATGTTTCAAAAAAGCCCTGAGAGCTGATTTGATCTCAAAGCTGATCCTGTTTGTAGACAAGTTTGGACTGAGGATATCTCAAAGTCCCTTCACATGTGAATGACCCTTAATGTTAATATCAAATATCAAACTTCAGCATTTAATGTTTGAAGGTTCCATCCAACATATGTTCCTGCTTATCAGTGTTTGGGTTTTGTATTTTGAAGAGGTAGTTGAAATATTTAGTGTGGGTTCATTTATATAATCCATATAGAGATAGTTCTGAAATATATATGAAATACTTGTCTTATTTTATTTTAAAAATAACAGGCTTTTTTTAACAAGTTGAGAAAAATTCTAATCATATATTTTTATATTTCTTCCTAGTTTTTGTTAATTACAAGAAAAACCAGAACATAGTGTCACTAATATATAACTAGGACAAAGTTAATTCTTTCCCAAAACTCAGAGAATTTAAGGAACAACTTGGACTTAGTGATGCCTAAGAAGTTACAAATTCTAACCTGAACTGTTGTTCTGACTGAGGCATTAATTGTACCATGATTGCATTCCCCATGTTACAACAATTTCTTTATTAGGAGACTCTCAATGTCAGAATGACATGGCAGAGGTGATGGTTTTAGGGTCTGCAGGACTCTGATCAAGGCTGCTGCTGAAATAATAACTACAGAGAAGAGAAAGGAAACTAGCATATGCTACATTGAATCAGTCAGCAATGAAAAATGTAGGAGCTCAAATTTACAGGCCACATAATAGGAAGAAATGTGTGTCTTTTCCTGTTTGTTTAATTTTGGGGTGGATTTTTTGTTTGTTGTAAGTATGCTTCCAAATACTCTATAGAAAAAACAAATTCAAGGTCAGTTATGAGCTACTACTGAATGGGGGGTGACTTTAGGGGGTGATTAGGTACCATTCTTGAAGGCTAAGAGTAATATAGACTAAAAAGCTACAAAACTGTGGAATTAAATTCTAATATAAAAATCTTCCAGGAAAAAAAAAAACAACCAAACAAAGATAAAACAGTCTGAAAATCATTGTTTCAGTGAAATCACAAGGAAAATTAAAATGACTGTGTAGCATATGCAAAAAGCCCACATATAATCCTTATTTTCTTAAAAACATCTTGATTTGCTAAATTTGACATTCAAGTTATATATTATCCTCATTTTGAATTGGAAAGATGACCTGTGGTGACTAATCATTTTCAGCAAGTAAACCTTTTCTATAAATAAGAAGAACCCTGTCCCCATTTTGGACGATAATGATGATTATTATTAAGTATTCTGTTTGTCTTATTTAAATGTTCTTTAAAGTAGTTACTGACCCTTTATAATTTGATTTAATAGGAAGGTCCTATAAAATAATACTGAGTTTCTCCTCTTGTGCCCTTAGCTAGACTATTTGTTCTTGTAAGCACTTGAACAATTACTGAATAGGAGATTCTGTCATGCTTAATTGATATAGATTCCATTATTCCAACAACTGAATTATCATTAAGCATTGTGTTGCTAAGCTTTATGGTATGTCATTCTTTCATTAACATCAGTAGGCTTGCTTTATTTCTAATATATAACATTTTTTTTAAACCCTCAAATGAAATTATTATCAGGCTAAAATTATTTAATACAGATTCTATTAAGAACTGGAAAGATAGTTGAAAGAATTTCTGTCCTGTGACAATATAATGAAATGTTACTTGGAGATCTAAAAGGATTTACATTAAATTATTTTAAGATGTCTTCCAAAAAAAAATGTTTAAAAATCCATTTAATTCTTATGATCCTAATAGGCACTAAAATACATGGTATTACCTATTTTCTATTAACTAAACTAAACTAACTCAAACCCCCTGAAAAAAAACAAATGAATTTTCTTCTGGACAAATGTCACATCATACCTGAAATGTAAGATTTTTTTTTTCTGATGTTATGATTAAGAAAGATATTTCTATAATAAAAAAGTCTTTAGAACTGAAAGTAACATAAAAAATTCAAATTATTTTAGCTATTCAGCATTTAATTTAATAAATCTAGATAAATATTTATGTATATCCAAATGCTTATTTCTCCTTAAGAGTTTTAGGTGTGCTGAAAAGTGAATGTAACAGATTCATTTCCATGATGATCAGCTGGAATTTCCCCAAATGGGCAAAATAATCCTGACCAAAAACATGTAGGGGGTGGGGAGGTGGAGAGGGAGAAAGAGGGAAAAAAAAGAGATTACAGTGAGATATGCTTTATTTGACATATTATCCCTATGGAACAATTAATTTGGGGAATTTAATGGAGTTTTTCACTAACTGATAGAGCTGTGTAATGTTTCTCCATTCTTCTATTAAAATATTCTAATTAAATCAGTCATCCTAGTCCCATCTGTTATATACTACTCTCATGTGGGGTGGCTGCTGGATTCTCTCCAGGGCAGCCACTGTACTTAGCTCTCTTCATGGCTGGTTGGATGTCAGACACAGCAGAATCTTGTTCTCAGTTAGAAATTACTGCTAAAATATATTTTGCTGTTACATCACACATGAAAGAAACCCCAGGACAATAGGCCCATCAGTAAAAACTGTAGGTTGACAAGAAAAACTGAATCATATCTCCCTGTTATTTTCTGTGGTGCTGGAATGCTTTTTAGTTCTTTTGAGACAAGGAAGGACAAATACATCTTGGATAAAAAAAAAAAAAGGTCTAATTAGCTATCAAAGTATACTTTGAGTACTATTCTCCTCCATGTCAATGACACTCCTTTATAATAATTGCTGTAGAAACTGTCTATCAAAGGAATGTTAACTGAGTAGATGACAGATTATCTGTGGTGCTACAAGGGCAACTGAATTCAAACACACTCACAAATCTTCACAAGTGCATCACAGAGCTGGGTGCCACTAGAACAGTTGATTACAGCACTTTGGACAAAATCCTGCTTCCATTGAAGTCACTGAATTTTACACTGACTTCAGCACAGCCAGGCTTTCTGCTTCTGAAGATAATCTATATGCATCTGTCAACTAACTTAAACTTAATATGGTTCATTCACTCCCCAGAATAAATGAGCTTTATAGTTTTCAAGGTCAAATTTGTTTAAATTAGTTCAGCTCTGATTACTCTGTCACAGGAAGGAGGTACCACAACTTTGGGTAACCGTATAGCTGTGGTGAGAGACACATGTTCAAGTGGAAAGATTTATCATGTTTATAGATTGGGTTGATAGTTTATATTCTGTGTCTGTAAAATTTGCAATAAATATGTAGAGTCACCTTTAAAACCAGCCAACCATCAGCTGATTCACTTAAATGGTTATGTTTCTCAGGCTTTCATAAATTTTCTTTAAAACTTCCACACAACTTTCTGTATCTATTTGCATTAATATAATATAAATATCTGTCAAAGGGTGAAATATAACAACTCTGAACTCCTTTACAGGAGTCATGGGGTAAGAAAAGTGTTTTGCAGATTTGCACAGGTGAAGTATAACCCTACAGAGTTTAGTAAAGCTTAATGGATAGCAAAAGAATAGCAAACAGAGTTCAGTAGAGCCTATGGACACTATTTGTGAAAAGCAATGACAAATGAAATGTTCGGCACACCCAAGTATTTGAGATAATTCTTGAATAATAGTTCCAATTGAAATAATACAACTTTTCTCCTCCTTAATGTGGTCCCTTAAACTCCTAGAGAATTCTGGGACAGCAGAAGTACGATTTACCACTAAAGACTATGGCAGACTTAGTGTGCAGACAGTCCTCACATCAACATACACACTGCAAAGGAGTGAGAGATTTGATTTCCTGAATCAGCTTTATGTCCTTCTCCTTTTTATAAAAGAAATTATAACAAACTTTCATTGAAAAAATGTGGTGTCTAATTAATTGAGCATTGCTTCCTTCAAAGGATCCAGTCAGAGTGTAGCATACTGAAAGTATGAAAAAGCTATCAATTAAAATATTATGAAAGCAGAAGTATACAATTAAGATAGCTTGTGAAATTATTAGGGAAGAAAAGCACCAAAAATTTATACAAAACATAGAAAGCAAGGAAAACAGATATACAGAAATTTTCTTCAAAGTTAACAGCTCATCTGACCAGAATCTTTACTCATAAGTATCTGTATATATTCACCATCTAAATTACATATCAAATATCTGTAGCTATACACATGAAGTCTGGAAGTTTTATGTAATATAACAGTAAGATTACCTACCTCTAGTACTTTCCTAACTCAAAAACTTATTTCTTAATATATGTACCTCTCAAAATGAGGTTTATTTATATAAAACTTTTACTCTTTCTTCAGTAAGAAATCTGTGCAAAAATGTAAACTTATTACAACTATAATTTTATTTAAAAACTTTAAAATATAAATTTTAATTAGAATACAAGTATTTTAAAATCATCTCCTAACAAAACTTTATGGAAAATAGTGTAGATTAATTTTTTAATGTATCTTTTAATTAATCATGGATCATAGTGGAAGGTGTCCCTGTACATGGCAAGGGCTTTTGAACTAGAAAATCTGTAAGGGCCCTTCCAAACCAAACCAAATTATATGTTTCTCTGAGCATTCTGGATAATTGAATTTGAATGCTGGTTTCATTCTCTTATCTATATGAATTGCTGTATTTTCTGTTCTTTTATCAACTATGACTATTATTATTACTGCATAATTAATAGTTAATATTTAAGTCTACAATGGTACTTTTATTTTTGTTGGTTCTTTGGTTTTGATTGCTTTTATAGGTTCAGTGGTTTCTGTTAGAGATCAAAAGTCTTTGCCTTTTCTCAGCCAGATGGTTCAGTTTCCATATTCAGTGGGAGGGACACCTTTCAAAGGCCAGCTGGATTAAAAAAAAAGAGCAAGAAGCAAATAGTAGGAAACCACATCTTCAATACAAAGCCTTCAGAAATATCAAGGCAACCCCAAAAGACAAGAGGTGAAGTGGTAGAGTAGATAAGACAGTCAAACATGTAATATGAGTTTTGATATTTAATATCATTTTGGTAAGACACAAGATGATTATGACTCTACCACATGCACGTTATCAACACTTCTAACAGACTGCAAAGACTGTTTCCCCCAGTTGTCACTGAAAAATAAAGTAAGGTAAAGGTTATTTCATGATGCAAAATGATTCCACTATTTAAGTGACTTTTCATAGTATAAAAATGTGAGATGGAAAATGTCTATTAAATCATTGATTCATTTTATTGCTATTGAAGAATTAATCGATAATTTAGATATCCCTACCATGTGGACTTGATTTGAATGTGTTCATGAATTATCACTGAGATTTTAGTCCTTGGGGAAATAGAGCCCATCCTCAGTTTATTTTATCTAACATTTAGCTTTATCGAATTATTTTTCTTATTTTGAATCAGTTTCTTTTACTTCCTTCTACAGCCATAATTTAGTTTTTTCTTTTCTTTTGGTATCAGAAATCCATTTCCAACAGGATATTTTCTAAGCTGTGTTTAACAAATATTTATCTTCCTTTTTGCCAGAATAAGATTTCTTGACTTCCACAAAATTCTGATTAAACTCTAAAATCTGCAGTTTAGGCACTAGTGCTGATTTCAACACTGCTCCATGTATAATTGTGTGTTGCTGCAAGACTGAAAAATGTCTATAACAGACAGCAAAACTGAGATGGTGGAGTTTTGTGATACTTTATACAGAAGTAGATCACTCTAATCCATAATTTGTTTTGATGTTAAATATGCATATAAGATATATACCTACTGTTTGATTATTTGTTTCAAATGTCATGTAAAAATATGGGTACAGTATATTCAAAAAGACATTTTAGATTTTCCCATCTCTGGGGAGCAATTTCACTATAGAAGGAAAAACATTTTTCAAATAGGAGCTACTTCTAACTTCTAGTCCTAGAGGACTGGAGATAATGAACTGTAATGTTGTGACATTTTTATGTACTGAAAAAGTATCTCTAATTTTAACAGACTTTTATAGTTCTCTTTGAGAGTCCTCTTCCATGAAGCTCAAAGCATTGCTATGAAGGTAAAGCATTTAGCATCATGCACAAAAGTAAAATAATCCCAAATAAAAACCCTGGGTAGTATAAAGCATTAGGTTTTATTTTTCCCTTGTCTCCATTTTATGAAATATAGCATGCTGTAGGAATGTGAGTATTGTATCTCGGGTTTTTTTAGCTCCTGTATGGAGCTAGGTGTTGACTCCCATTATCAGCTAAAATATGCTATTTGGAAAGGAGTTTTTCTCCTTCTGTTTCATAACACCCCCAAAATGGCTTTTCCAGAAAGCATTTGTGAGTCCAAGCTAAGCAGGCAAGGGAAGAGAATGAAGAGCAGTCTTCCAAGCCAAGCCCAGAGAAGCCAAGCACTTTCTGCTTGTGAAGAGAGCAGGCACAATGATGACTACTGAACACAAGCCATCCTTTTGTAATAGGTAGTCAGAGCAAGCCAAACCAAAATGATTCTAACCTAGTTCTCCTAAAGAAAGACCTCATCTACAGACACTATCTCCTGCTGGAGGCTTTGTGTGGCTTCCCCTGGTCTTCACTGACAAGCAATTAAGTGCAAGCAATCAGTCTCTCAGGAGGTAACTAAAATTTAGGTGCATATTATATTCTAAAATTAGGTAGTCTTTGTTTTGCACTTGTAGACATCATCACACTGTCATGCTCCACATGTATCAGCAATTTTAGAAAGGAACATGCTTTCTTCCAAAGTGAATTTAAATACAAAATAATTAAAATCACAATGTAATTGCTTACAAAAACTACAAAAATATTTCCATGACTGTTATACAAAATGTTGCTGCTGCTTTTTGCCACTTACAAGCAATTTCCACTGTTTTTCATATTCATAGGGATGTTTTCCAGGCATTAATACCTACTGGAGCATATATTTTTCTCAACTAAGATCTTCGTGGTATTTTAATTTACATTGATAAAAACCCAATCTGAAAGTGAAATGGCACATTTTTCCTTGTCTTTTCTCCTCTTGCTCATACAAGATGTGTCTAACCCTGCCTTTGGCTGAGCAAAAGCTCTGAGCTAAACATCTAATGGACAGGCAGCAAGTTCATATAAGCAATGCCTGATATTGACACGTGGGATGTGCGTAACACGCGCACAGGGGAGCAGCTCAAATGCCTGCTGTCAGCTCACGGTGAGCTCATTATCTAGCACAAAATAGGCAGGGACTGTGGTTTGCAGAGAGGGGCAAAGTGGAAGATTTATTTATTTTTGAAAGACAAGTAGGGCAGTCGGAACAGATAAGACAATTAGCTGCAGAGATTAAAATGTTCTTGCAATTACATTTTAGGGAAATGATAATTCTTGTATCTAGTGCAGAAACCAGTCTATAGCTGCATAGAGGTCTTTACATTAGTTATACTATATAAACCTTGATTATTTCATATGAAATTATATTTTAAAAAATACTAATCCATAAGAATATTTGCTATGTATTACAAATATTAAATAAGTCTGTCTTTCTATGGTTAGAAGTAATATCTAATGAGGATTTCTTGACTAGGAAACTATCCTTTGTGCCCTGAAATAAAAACTTCTTTTTTGTCCAGGCACAGTGAATTAAGAGTTGCAGTGCAGCTCTTTAGAGCCTGTGAGCAAAAAGTGACAGAAGAATGTGCAAGAAGAAGAGACAGAGCTGTTCCAGGAGCCAAAATGGAGAACATCACTCTAATCTTTCTTGAGATTGGATCAAACATGTATTAGGAACATGAAAATTTCTCTGCACTCTCAGTATAAAGGTCTCACCTATTTGTTTATTGGTATAATTTTTTTCTTAAAGGTATAAAACTTAAGCATCAAATGTAAAAGAAAATTGTAAATTTACAATTTTTAAAACTATTTCTTAATATTTAATTCAAATTAGAGGGCACTTCTAATTAGGGTCACAGACTTTGTAAAAGACTCTGCTACACCTTTAAATATACTTTCTTATTTCTGCTTACTCATATACTCTTCCTTCCCTGTCTTCTCTCTTCCTTCCAGAACAAATTTCAAGTGAAATATAAAGTCACACTTGGTCTTGATTTAACATTAACAATTTAAGTAAATTCACTCTAAGTAAATGTTGAAATTATATGAAAAAAATTTAATGGAAATAAAATCAAGGTGCTCTGTAACTTTTAAAAGAATTCTCATATGGAATACATTTTCTGTAAGAAAACATCTAACAGTTGTTTGCAATACAGGCAGCTAACATACAATATCTACTAATAAGTAGTTAAGTCCACAATATCACCACTTCTAAGAGAAGTAATATTATTACAATGCTGGGTATCAACAAAATGTCTGACAAAGCAGGTGTGAATCTTGAACCTTTCAAACTGAGTGAAAAAACAGCTTAATTTGCAAATGTACGATTCAGTAGGCACTGGACTGTGTCTTCAAACTACTTATTTTAATAAATGAGAATGTTGCATTAAAATATCATTTAGGGAGAACTGGAAAGCATTTCAACATTCCTGAAGTTTTTTCACAAGTCCCAGTCTAGATATATTATGCTCTATGTAAGCACCTCAAGAAGGAAAGAAGGGGGAAGGGAGGAGGAATGACAGGAGCAAAGAAAGGATGAAAGATAGGAAGGAAATTCAGGCATAAAAATTTATTTCTGCAATCAACACTGCAAATATGGAATGAGATTTCTGGCTATAGACTCATTTCATTCAGATGAAAGACAGAAATACTTCATCGTTTCATGCCATGCCAAAATGGTGTGATGTCTAACTTTGAAAATATCCCAACTTAATTGCTTGTATTTATAATAATGATTAATAATCTTTCCAAATCCCATTTTAGTCCTAAATATAGGCACCTAGATAGATGACTGTTCATTCCCACAATAATACTTAGACTGTTTAGACTGGAACACAGTCTAAAATAGATGCCAGCATGGGAAAAGAAATTTTTAAAAAAATAGGTTAATCTGTTCTAATTTGAAATGAGTTCTTGTATGAATACTGGTATGGCGCAAAGTTTTCTCATATCTTTCCAAGATGCGATTGTTTGCTAACTTCCACATTTTTAGCCTAAAGAAAATAAAAGGACTGTAGGACTGCTAAAATGTCTCTCCAGGAAAATGGGAATTCAGAAAGCAAATCACATAATCCAGGCAGAGTTTTAAAGAAGGTGGCATGTCAAAAGAACATAAAATATTGAATGAGTTGTATGAATAGGAGACCCCCGTCTCAAATACAGTGTTAGTATGAGAAGTAACAGGACACCTATTCAATGTGTGTACCTTTCACATTTAAAAACACTGACACTAGAAAAATATAATTATAACATCTTTCCAATATGGACAAATGCAAAAGTGCCGAACAAATGGACCAAACTAAACCTTCAGTCAATTTTTCTCTTTATGGGAAAATCCAGGCTATGCATGTTGGAGAAAAATCACTTACATGTTTCTAGATGCTACCCATCACTAAGGGCTGCTGGTTCCCAGAGTCCATAGACATGTAATATACTAAAAAGTAATCATTTTCCTGGCATAAGAATCAAAAAATGGCAAAGTATAGTTTAAAAATCAAACAAAAAACGCAACAGTGAAATAAAGCAGTTCTGTTGTCCACATCTCCTTCACGGTTTCTTTGCCCTTATCTTTCATCGTGTCTTCTGGGACTTGATGTAAGATTTCAAGAAGGGTTTAAAGATTAAATTTCTTTCTGTGTTAATCCTCTAAGCTTTTCCCTTTGGAATCCTAACTTCAATGACAGACTGTTCACTCCCGGTGTCCAAACTATATTTGTTTTAGTAATGAGGCACTAATGCAGAGTTGCTCAGTTCTCAGCTGTCTAAGGATTGGTTTTATTTTCAGAGGGGCAGATCCATCTCCTAGAGAAACACCAAAGCACTATTTAGGTAAGAGAGAGAGAGACAGGGGGAGATAGAGAGATGACCCTTCGCAGCTACACGACTGTGAACAAGCTGCGCAGAACAAGCTGCGCAGAACACTTTCACTGTGCTTAACAATCAGCAGTAGACCACACAGTAAAACAGTAAATAATGATTTCCAGGACTTCCTGCCATGCCATGAAACATTTCAAAGGTAACGTACTTTTACCTGGCCTGTTAAGTGATGTTTGACATGTCATCTGTTGCCATCTAATAAGACAGCTAATGGTTGATGTGTGTTTCTCTTCCTGTGATGCTGATAAAAGCTGCCTCTCACCCCCTTGTCATTCCAGCCCTTACTGCTGGGTTTGGTCAGCCCCTGGCCTTTACCAACCAGCTTAACTGCAGCCTCCTTCTGCCAGGTTGAATTTCATTGGGTTTTCAGTGTGACCACTCCTCTGGCATGAACCACGAGGCATATGGAAAGTGATGAATGACAGCTATTTGTTCAGGGTGGGTGAAACCACCCAGCTGCTTATCAGGAAGATGCTGAAGGTTTTCTTTATCTATCTGTACACACACACAAAAAAAAATTAAATTACTGAGAAACAAGAAATTATCATGCAAATTATGACACAACTGGAACTATCTTGTGATTTCTTTACTATACTACCTAAATTACAAATATTATGGTTAATACTTCAAGACATTTCAAGCAATAACTTACATTTATGGTTTTGCAACTTTCTATGGAAAAAGTATTCACCTTCAAAGAATACTTCATGCATTTCTTTTACCATGGCACTTAGCATCAAAGGTAATTTTAACTAAGTTTCTTCAAATTATCTTAAAAATTAAGTGAAGTACAGCACTGTACTATTTCAACACAAATTCTCTGTCTGTGAACCTAATCCTGTTGTGAACTCTGTAGGGATGGTAGAGACTGTCCATATATTTTATAGGAAAAAGAATTTTGTTTCCAGGTGATACTGAATCCAAAATACCTGGAGAACTAATCTGAAATAAGATATTTAATCAGGTTTCTCATAGTAGCATTGAATTTACTGTTATTATTTCTTTTGTTTTGTTGTTGTTGTGGTTTCACCCCAGCCAGTAACCAAGCTCCACATAGCCACTCATTCACACCCTCACCATCAGGACTGGGTAGAGATTTGGAAGGATAAAAGCTAGAGAACTCAAGAGTTGAGATGAGGACAGTTTGTTGGGGAAAGCAAGAGCCTCACATAAGCAAAGAAAAACAGGGAATGAATTCACTGCTTCCCATGGGCAGGTAGGAGTTCAGCCAACTCCGGGAAAACAGGGGCCCAATCACACGTAAGGATGACTTGGGAAGACAAATGCTATCCCTCCAAATGTCCTCCCCTTTCTCCTTCTTCTCCCCACTTTATATCCTGAGCTTGATGCCATCCAGTCTGGAACAGCCCTTTGGTCAGTTTGGGTCACCTGTCCTGGCTGTGTCTCCTCCCAGCCTCCCATGCACCCCCAATTCCCCACCAGAGTGGCAGTAAGAAAAGCAGAAAAGGCCTTGGCTCTGTGCAAGCCCTGCTCAGCAATAACAAAAACATCTCTGTGTTATCAACCCTGTGTTCAGCACAAATCCAAAACACACAGTCCCAAACTAGCCACTGTGAAGAAAGTTACTCTACCCCAGCCAAAACCAGCAGTTTTCCTAATTCTTTTAAGTAAAAATTCTGCTGTCAAGATATACATGCTACCAGTTTAAAAAATAGCTGTGATGCATATATGTAGACCATTAAAAATGAAATTCTGCAGATGGTGAAAAATTCTTTTCTACTTGAATTTTTTCTGAATTAATTTTTATTTTATTCTAAATAATGGCATATCTAGAGACCGACCCATAAAAAAGCTCATTCTCTCTCTTCCCCTTGCCTCCCCTCCTCCCTTTCCTGAAGGACTGGAAAAAAAAAATCTGCTTCCTATTTTTTGCAAGATATTATCACAAAGTTTTAACTTTCAAAACTCTGTTTTCTGATAATTTTTCTTTGATTCATAAATATTTTTATTCTGTTTCCCTGTCTTTGTAGAAGATTTTTAAAAGTCACCAAAGTGCCAAATGCTAAAAGTTATACACATGCAAGCAATGAATAAGTATATATTTACAACTGCACATTCTAATTCTGCAGTACCTTTTTTTCAGTGTATCAGACTTTCTTCATGACTCACAAAGATTTCCATTTTTTTTCTTCACCTCTTTATCAAGGCAAAGCAAGAGATCAAAGACAACATATCCAGTTTTTATGACAAGACTTTTAAAATTTAATTCCTATTCAAAATATAATATTGTTTCTCTAATCTGTTAATACTGTGTGTGGAAATTGGAAGATATCATCTTCTGGGAAAAAAAAGAAAAAATTTTTTTTCTTTTCTTGCCATCTGAGATTAATTCCACTGAACTAATGAGACTTTCAGAATGATCCCTATTAAGTAAAGCTGATTTTAGGAGCACTGTTTATGAATATTTAGGAACCAAAACCATCATATAAAACCTTGGAAAGTGACTCTACACAAATATTGTCTGACAGTGACCTAATTAGAGTCATTTGCATACTAATGAGACTTTGAAAGAGATAAGCAATAGCATGCTTGTAATAGATAATTAATTTGTGTTTCAAAATAAGCTATGGTTATTTAACCACAATTCATATGACACATTGAATTAGAGGAGTTGAGCAAGTTATTTTGTAACAATAAACAACAGTTACAGCTTTTCAGTTTTACTTAAACTCCCATTCAAGAAATTTCCTTTATGGCAAAAAGGTAATGCTGTTCATTAAGCTTTGGATTTTGAAGCTTGTTTTGGGAAAAAAAAAAAAAAAAAAAGAGCTGGGAATAAAGTACTTCTGCATATCATAAAAGCAGCACAACCTGTGCCATATGTTGCCCCTCATTTAGTATGTATATCAACACATCAGCCACTGCAGCTGGCGTATGGCTTCTTTTTCCTCCTAATCATTTTCCTCTAGTCACATATTGTTTTATTTGTGCAAAACATGACCATACTTCATAACATGCCTTCCAATTCTGAGGCTTCATTGTAAGAAAAGAGGAAATGAGTGGTTTAAGGCTGTATTATAAGCTTAAAAAAGACAGTGAGTTGTGGCTCTCGACGTATATTTACCAATGTGCTACCACTTTCAAAACACTGAATTTCACATCTTTTCCTGAAAAAAATATGGAGAAGCCATCAGTCTCAGTTTTAGCTAACCTAAACTATATACAGTTGAAAATTAAAGTGGGTAACTGCTGTTTCAGGTTAGAAAATGACATTTCTCAAGGGTCTGTCTCACAAGGAAGAACATAGACTTTTGAGAAAGCTATTAATATCTGATCAATATATATGTCTGAAAATGCTTTTTATTGATATTTAAACCACACATTTAAGTATTGGGTCAATCTTACTTCTGAATTCACCTCCTACAGTAAGGTGACCACATCTGTGTACAGCTTCTCTTTAAAGTCACTCTTCATATAGGGGCAGAATAAGTGACTCATGATTAGCAGATTATAAAAAAATTACTGAATAGCTACATGGAAATTTGAAAACAAAAGTTAGAAATGTAAAAATAATTCAGTCTGTCATTCCAGCCATAAAATTACAATTGCAAACACAACTTTGTTGATTGGGCTGAGTCCCTGTAGACATCAGTGATAAGTGGTGTCCTCTGGGGGTCTGTATTAAGACAAGTATTATTTAATATCTTCTTAATGACATAGATGAAGAGATCAAGTGCACCATCAACAAATTTGCAGATGACACCAAGCTGAGTGCTGCTGTTGACACACCTGAAGGAGGGGATACCATCTAGAGAGACCTGGACAAGCTCAAGAAGTGGGCTACACTCTAAAGTTTTCATAAAAATGATGCAAGTTTAAAATAATACTAGCATTTAAATAGTCTGTGTGTTAAGTAGAAACATAGCCATCTAAACACCCAAAGACAATATATGGGCTTAATTTTGCCTATATTTCCTCTTCTACAATTAAAAACTGTGTGGCATTTTTCTTCATTCTTACCCAAATATGTCGATATTCCTTTAGTAGAATTAACCAAACACTTAAGTATATACTTGTAGGCTAAGTCTGGGCCTTGTCTTTTTGTGAAGAGAACTCTGATAAAATCTGGAAAATGATAAGAGTAAAATTTAGCTGTAATATTTATCCTTTTAAATGTTTAGTTTATAAAAAACTCACAAACAAACAAACAAAAAACAAACAACAAACAAACCCCACAACAATTACATTTCTATTTTTAAAAACCCAAACAAAAAAATCACAGGATACTGGACAAACTTCTGAAAATATTCTGTTAAAATCTTGAGACCTTGGTGACGAACAAGACTCTAGTGCTTGAAGGAACTTCTGAAGTGGATGAATATTTATTTCTGTGTATATAAACTTCCCTATAAACAAAAGGAAAGTGATGCTTAGTATAAAGTTCTACTATTTTCAAGGAACATGGTAAAATATATTTGCCTAATATATGCCCAAAACTATGCACAGGTCAGAAGCAAACTGCCTCAAGCAAAGATGGAGTGGATCAACGTCTCTTACATTTTCATCATTCATGATGAAAATCACAAAGCAGAGAATTCCAGCTAATTCGCTGCAACTTAGTACAATACTACAAAAGCTTTACAATGTCATCCTCATCAAAACCATCAATCTCCATTACACGTGAAACTGAGATTTGCCTTTGGTTTATTTTCATAAAGTCAAGTCACTCTGCAGTAAAACATTACTGTTAACAATTACAATGCACTTCATAATGCTAAAAATATGCACTACAGATATAATTGTGGGTGTGCAGTTCATACAATAAAAGGACTTTACAGAAAGATTTCAGACATTTTATTTATCTTCATGGTAACTGAAAGGTCACCAACCAAGAATGACATTAACATGTATTTACAGCAACTAACTGTCTGCTTTTGTAGACACAAAGGTATTTAGATGATTAATATCACATTTGAATGGCTCCACAGAAAACAGAAGAGAGACTGGCTAAAGAGCCATATTATCTAATTACAGACTTTTTTCATAGATTTTCCATATGTAGGCCATAAGTCAGAGACTAATTTAGAAAAGAATAGCCAGGAGTTGTCATATGTAGGAAAAGTCATTCCCTTGAATAGATATCTAAAGGTAGATACAAAAACTTCACATAGAAAATTTAGGATCTCTGTGGGATTTAGATATTTCAGGGTGTTTATCAGACACAGGAGCCATAATTTTTGAAAATATGATATCATCATAGGAGATGAATTAGTTCTACAAAAATTCTATCAGAAAAAAAGAAGGGTGGAGAAATTTAACTCGATATTAATAAATTAAAAGTTGAAATATTGAAATATTTCAAAAAAATAAAGTGGTCTTATTTGTTAAATTGGAGCAAAAATAAAAGCATATTATCTTAAATGATTAAATCTTCAGTTTTTTCAGTGCTTGTTAGCATGGTTTTCCTTGATAATGCAGAATTATATAAATCAAATATGAAAATGTTGGGTTTTATGCAAGCTTGGTAAAACACTAAATTCTGGCTTCAGTTTAAGAAATTTTATTGCTGCAAGCTACAAGAATCAGCCCTTATACGTAAAGCTGGGGAACACTTAGAAAATAAACCGATAAAAGAGGTATAAGAAACACTGTAAGAGCAGTTCCTCCTCTAATAGCTCTCCTGAGAAGTCCCACTATTGGATATTATGGCACAGTTTCCGTCAAGCAATGCTAAAGATAAACATTAAGTTTTGCAATGAAGATCATTAGGAAGAAGATCATTCTTGATTTTTGCATTTAAAAAACCATTGTATGAAGCAGCAATTTTAGTGTGACTCATCATACAACTGGACATGGTAAAACATAGTAATTGGATGCTGTTTAGTCTAATCTGATCTGAGTGAACACAACATAATGTGATTCAGAATGGTATTTTGAGGTAAGTGTTGTAGAAAGCTATGCCCCAAAGCTTCTCTACAGATAAAATCTCTGCATATCCTGGTGAGGATGTACATCAAATCCTGTGTTTGGTTTTGGGCCCCTTGCTGAAAGAGACATTAAGGTGCTGAAATGAGTCCAGAGGAGGACAGTGGAGCTGGGGAAGAGTCTGGAGCACAATTCTTACGAGCAGCAGCTGAGGGAGCTGGTTGTGTTTAGCCTAGAGAAAAAGAGGCTCACGGGAGACCTTATTGCTCTCAACAACTACAAGGTGGGGAGGGAGGACTCTCTTCTCCCAGGAAACAGGCAACAGGATGAGAGGAAATGTTCACAGGTCAAACCAGGGGAGTTTTAGATTCAGTATTAGGAAAACTTTTTACACTGAAACAGTCATTGGACATTGGAACAGATTGCCCAGGGAAACAGTTGAGCCACAGTCCTTGGAAATGTTCATACAACCTGCAGGTGTGGCACGTGGGGATATGGTTTAGTGGCAAACATAGCAGTGAAGGGTTAACAGTTGAACTTGATGACCTTGGAGGTCTTTTCCAGCCTTAACAACCCTATGATTCTATTGCTGTAAGTAAACACGACAATAAATCTTGGTGAATCATAAGGTGATCAGCATCCTGTTATATCCTGAACTCTTCAATATTGTTTTGGTGTTTGATAGAGGTTGTAAAGCCATTAGATTAAGTAGACCAATCTCTTGTATGTCATATATTACTTTATTGACTCATATTTGTTTTAAGCAGGAACATCTTCCACACTAAAACTGCTCTCATTATGCTATAATGCATGTTCTGGCAGATCAAAATATTACTGATTTGGTAACACAATGCAGAGCCTGAGGTTTGGTTTGGGACTGAATTTAGGAGATGTACAAAGTATCTGAGTGAGGACTTGAGCATTAGTTTACTCTGTAGGAAAAAAAAAAAAAAAAAAGCCAAAATACAAAGAAAAAGCAGATTAGATAGGGGAAAACAAGTGTTTGGTTCCTTTGGCTGTAAGATTTATGAGGTTTAGTTAGACCTGGTAAAATGGTTTGGATAGAAACAGCAGACAAAATTCTGCAAATATTGAGGAATATTTTGTGGCAAGACAGATCACCTACCTAATTGCAGGGCTAATTGAGCCCTAACTGAGAACTAACCGTCCTCCTCTTCCATAATATCTGTACACTTCAGCTGATAGTTTAACCCTCACATTACTCCCATGAAGTACAGAAGAAGGGAGATTTGCTCAACAAGTTAAGTTGATTAAAGTTAATTACAGTGATTTGAGCAGGTCTGCATCAGTTAAGAACAACTTTATAGAGCTGTTGCACGCCTGTACTACTAGGCATGGAGACCCCATTCCTCTACTATTGTAAGAGTTAAGTATTCATATGTAGTACTCTTCCTAGACTCTATCAGAGTATTTCATAACTTGCTCAAATCTATCAGTAGTTAGTTAGCAGAAGAAATTAGTATATAGCATCTCCATGCCAGTAAATCTGTTTTTCTTAATATCAGAAAGCAACTCTTACTGCTATTTTTATTTTTATTGCATTACCAAGAAAACACCCAAAACAACAACAACAACTAAAAGATCCTTTCTTCCTAAAACTCCTGGCTTGTGACTCATCCTTCACTTCAAGCATTCAAATTGTAGAAGGTTTTTTAGATGTACAAGTCAAAAGGCATTTTTGATTCTTAGGCTATGTGTTGCAAGTAAGTTGTCAGAGTGAGTACTGAAAATTATAAAAGCTTTCAATTACACTGAAAAGAAGACCTAATGCAAAATATTCTCAAATTGATTTAGAAAGATTCTAAGAAGTGTTGGGTGAACAAAAATTGTTTGAAAAGCCCCTATATTTAGCTGATCTAAGAAACTCTAGTACAGTTTCTTCAACCTGTTCTGTGTCACACCACAGACATTTAGGCTGATTGCTGAAAAAGTAATAAACATTTTTGCACATTTAATAGAATCCTAGCAGGCTGTCTTTAGAGGGAAGCCAGAGACACTGGTGATTTTCCTATTACATTTGTTTTCTTTGTTATCCACAGACACCTGCACAATTAGTCAGGTCTGATATGACAGCAGGCACAGTAGGAAGTTATTGAAAAACCAGATGCCTAAAGACACCGAGACAACAATGGTCCTTTTACTGCCCACTCTCCCAGCCCTCTATCAGATGTGTGCAAAGTTCTGTACCGTCAAAGGAGAGACTTTGGACTACTGATATTTTTGGGGGCATGCTACAATACAGCAGTTTCCCTATATCCACAGTCAAACAGAAGTCCAAATAAACCCAGTTTGCTTTCTGTCCAGCACTCAACCTCTCATTTTCCAACTACCAAGCAGCAAAATTCAACTTTGTATTCTTACAAGTTCTGAGTTTACAGCACCAACTAAGCTCCGTGTTCTCAGAGTAAATACAACCGATAGTAATAACTGTGGGACTTCTCATTTGCACTCTCTTAACAGCAATCTTCAGCCAAACTCCTGTTCTATGCAAACACAGAAGTGTAAAATGGTTCCCTGTCCCAGGATCCCATATTTTACAGGGTTAGCAAGAAGCATTGAACATTAGCCTGAAAGGAACTTTTTAGTTTCATGGGTAATTTGCTACACATAGGAAAACCACCTAGTTTACTATTATTTGGGGTAGTTCATCTAAGATAGGTCCCTTTTTTCACAGTCCTTTTTCCACCAAGATAAGCTACATCTTAAAGCAAAGTCAATAAGAATTGATATGACATCAATTGCTGTTCCCAAACTAAAGAAAACTAGCGTTTCAAAATATTTTTCAGTTTTGTATGTATTTTTAGCATATGTAAAAAACTTGTCGGTTGGATATTTTTAAAATTATTTATTTTATTTTATTTTATTTTATTTTATTTTATTTTATTTTATTTTATTTTATTTTATTTNATTTTATTTTATTTTATTTTATTTTATTTTATTTTATTTTATTTTATTTTATTTTATTTTATTTTATTTCATTTCATTTCATTTTATTTCATTGTATTTTGTTAGGCATGAAGGAAAATATATTCCCTGGGAAACCTCGTTCAGCAGCAGCCAAGAATCCACTTGAAGAAACTGAAAGAAATTCTAAATACTAGCATCAGTTATTCCAGAGATACATGACAGCCTCAGAATAAGTAATAAAAATTTTTAGATTATTTCACAGATGAAAACCAAAACTCTTTTTTTCTTCTCCAGAGAAAAATACACCAGTGCAAAACCTATTAGAGAAAGGACCATATAATCCCGGTTCTTTCACATTCCACTGTTTTTTGTTATACTAACTAGGAAAACCTTCTAACAGTAACATTTCAAGCTTTTGACAGCATCAGGACTAGTAGCTTTTTATGATTTACAACACAGATACAGTGTCTTAATGACTTGTTTTTGCTTTTTATGGCACCAACCTCACACTTTTTTGTGAACTGGGAGTTGTTCTTCTTTCCTAATTCATAAGATAAGTTGCATTACTTGGAGAACCTTTCAATGCTGCTATAGTTTTAAGGGGATGTGTTTGTATGTGGTATCTCTGTGATGAATTTGTATGTTGTTAGTCTGACTGTATCTTGCTGTCCACTGAAGTCAAAAGGAATTCCTAAGCAGTTAGTTCCTCCTTTCCAGTCAGTTGGGCTGAACAGGCCTCAAAACATGAAAACATTATATTTATGATTATTAGGAAATTGACCTGCTTAGCTATTAACTAATCTTCCCTTCTACCTTAACTTTTGCTTGCCTGATAATGACAAAAGTTACAAGTAATGAATCTAGTAGTGACAGAACAGAAATCCTTTCTAAAGCTAATTAAAAAGATCATTAAATCTGATATTTTTAGGAAAGAAATGAAGACGAATTGAATAAACTTATTGACTTTTTTAAAGTAAACATTTGCATTATTCTCATTTCAGATGCTTTTCCTTATTTTCTTCTCTAAGATTCCACTAGTTCTTTGGTCATTATAAATACACTTCTACTTTTTTTCCGTGTTATGGAGATTTTTATTTCCCACTCACTTTCCTGAAACTTGTTTCTTCTGCATGGTTAAGAGAAATTGCACTGGCCTAAGCAACTGCTACACAGTTTATAGGAGTTCACTGTAAACATCTGTAGTCATAGTTTTCCCTCTGGGATCTCCTTTTCTCTTTCATTCTTCAGGTATTTTTCTAGGCTTTCAGTTCTGGTCTTACTTCATTTTCTACTCCTAATGAAGTACTTACAAACTAACAAAGGGAGCAACAGACCAAAGTACAGAAATGTTGGTAAACAGTAGTTACTGCACTTCATCAGTTTCCCCATATGTCTCCTTGTAGCAAATTATTTTGGAATCTACTAAAAGAAAAAATTATGACTTATTCTGGGCTTTTGTTTATTTTTCTCCTCCCCCACCAAACCTTTCATAATGACTCACTAAAATGTTTCCTACTAGCACATACACAATTTGTCTCTTGATACCTACAGATATATATACCTACATATTGTCTCTTGATAAATCCAAACAGGAGTGTCTGGTATTGTGGTGGAGGATTAGAGCAGATTAGTAGAGAAAAATGAATAGAGAAATTTTTTACTTGAGGTCACTAAATCTGCATTTCTTATTTACTTGCCCCACCAAAACATCTTTTTCTTTATAACATGCCTCACCTAATCTGGAATGTAACTTATAATATTGTACCACTGTGAAAGCGCTTCTTTATATGACCACATAAATATAAAACTCTAATTCTCTGTAACTAGAAGAAAAGATGAATAAAATATTATTAGACAGCCAACCCATATAGCATGGTGTTATTTTATGACTACCTTTTTTCGTATTATGCCCAAGTGAAATGCATAAACTTTAGGTGTATCTTTGATGCCTTAAGAGGCCACCTAAAAAACAGAGACTGGACAGAAGTAAGGGAATAAAGGTGGGTATTTAGATGAAAGACCTTCAAGGTACACCCTGGGGAGCCAGAGGCTGCTGCCAAAATGGACCCCAAGATGGACCACAGGTCATGAGTTCTTTACACCTTTATAGGTTTGGTTCATTTGCATATCAGGGTTAATTCTCCAGTTAAAGCTTCAGTTTAATGATGTAATTCCCCTCAGCTTTCCCCCCTTTCAGAGGCTTTTAGTTTACACGCCTAGGACAGCCTGGGTGTCCTTGAAGAGCAGGCCTGGAGAGGCTTTGTTATGTCTGCCCAGCACGAGAGAGCAGAAATGAACAAGAAACCTTAGAGTTACACACTAAGCAGTACAGGATTTTGAAAAATATAAAAGTTAAAACCTAAGGCGTCATCTTCTATTTCTAAAGTGCTATACCCAACCACAAAAGTAGGGGGAAAAAAAAAAATAAACCCACATCCATTACCTAGTTTCTTCAGCTATTATACATTTATCAAAGCAGCACATAAACTTGGCTAAATCTGTATCCGAATCAAAACTTCAGACTCTACTGAACTGCAAACTCTCAGGTGATGAATCTTGATTCCTGACCTGAATCAGCCCTCAGACTTTCCAGCTGAGCTACCACTAGGTTTTATTAGCTCACATTTCACTTTTCATCCTGAGTACAAAAATAAGAGAGAAAAGTGATTCCACTAACCAGATTCACACATACCACGAGTTCTGTTATAGAAGATTCCTCATTTTACTGCTGTAAGTTAAAAACAATGGTATGTAGCCTCCCTGTCAAGTGAGAAAATACTGCCCCAGTCATGAAGATTTTTGTAAGAAGCTACTCTTTTCAGAGCATAACCTAACTCTGTGAGGGACTGCATTAAAGTCACCTTGAAGATGTGCAAAAGAAGCTGGAGCACATCACAAAAATGGCATTTTTTTAAAGAGAAAGGTCATCTGTTCTATTGACTCCAGGTAAAAATAGCAGAGTCTGCCAGCACTGCTCTTGTTCAGCTTTTTCATGTCCTCATAGCCCAGAGAAGCCAACTGCAGAATTCAAAATTGAAGTTCTGAATTAATACCATTTTCCAAACAGAAACACAGTTACTTTAAAATCTGTGGTCCTCCCCATTAACATTTCTCTTGTATAACACATGGCAGTGGATTTTCTGGGCCACTGAACAAGGGTGCGATGTGACAAGTGAGAGAAGAGCAAGGGTTGAGAACATGGGTGGCTCAGTTGTCATAAATGTAAGTAAGAAGTATTTGCAAAGGCAAAAAAATCCTTTTTGCAGCACAATGCAGCACTTGAAAGAAAATGTAAACAGAAATGCACTTTATACCTTGTGCATTAGACAAAACAAAAATACCACAAAATTCTGCTGAGAGAGTCAGAAAAGGGGCATAATTAACCACCATTACATTCACTTAGTCTCCATGAGCTGCAGACTTTGACCTCCCTACCAACACAAGAGTATAATGGATTCTACATTGGTCAGGAACATACTGATCTTTTACAGTGAAGTGCAATTAAATTAAGACTAGTTCTCTTTATAACTCAAATAGTCACACTGTCTTTTTTTAGTTGCTTTAACTGTTGTGCTTCTCTTTTCTGACATTTCAGTTTATAACTTACACTGCGTCACATTTCTAGTGGCAATTTCATTGTAATACATAAAAGGGTGTAAACAGATTTTTAACAAGGTGTGAGCCTGAGTCTAACAGTCAGTTCTGGCACGAGTCAATTGGGCTGATGTCAGTAGAATTGGAATTGCCGTGGTATTACTGAAAGAAGAATTTCATCCAAATGACTTTTTAGACACATAGCCAATAACCATAAAATAGAATCATAGAACCATTAAGGTTGGAAAAGACCTCCAAGATCATCGAGTCCAACCTTTGACCAAACAAGAGTTTAAACTGAACCATAGCACTGAGTGTCATGTCTAGTTTTTTCTTGAACACTTCCAGGGATGGTGAGTCCACCATTTTTCTGGGCAGTCTGTTCCCCCGTCCAACCTGAACCCTTCCTGCTACGACTTGACCCCATTTCCTCTTGTCCTTGCCTAGGAGAAGAGGCCAAATCCTTGTTTAAAACTACTACCTTTAAATTAAAAATTTGCCATTAGTTGATCCAGAATTCTTTTTTGTATAATATGTGAAACTTAGAACCACTGATTTTAAACTGTTTTATAAACTGAAAAGAACAAATTAAGCTGTTTATTTATCTCTTGGCAGCACTGGTTTTCCAGCACAAAGGATAAATATGTCCACAGTGATCTGAAAGTCTTGTTACAAATGAGCTGACTGTACTGGAATACAGGTCCTTCAGCTGGTACCTATGAAACTTCAGCCCACTGTAGCTATACCTCATCACGTCTGTGTAATGGCTAGAAACCCTTGAAAACTTGTATTATGACCTCTCTGTTACACAATACAACTTAATTTCTATACACTGAATTTGTGTGAGGGCATGTTTAACCTGCATGAGTGTTTTTCTAAGGTCATTTTGAAAAATCAACTAGGATTCTGTTGGTGCAGTTTCATGTGGAAGTCCTCTTGAACTCTTCTGGAAGAGTTTTCGGAGAATGCAGTCGCTAAACAACAGAGTTAAAATACTAGGCATTTTATGCATCTACTTGAATATAGATTTACATTAGTCAATTTCAGAAAGCCACCTGGCATGATCTTTTCCAAAACAGGAATCAGAAGACAGATCAGCCCTTAAATGACAATAATTGACACAGGATGATTTTTCAGTTTAGCTAATAATCCAAGATATGTGATCCTATACCCACAGAGAAAGGTCTAGAGACCTGCATTTGACTTGCCATTTGTATATTGTATTATAAAGTGATCTCAAGAAAACTACTTCCCCGCACTGAAAGACAAATGATGATATGTGAAATTGAATTCTTGATGTTTTCCTGCTTCTTAAATTTCTTTGATATATCTGGCCGAAAAGTGATGCGTAGAAGTTGAGATAATAATGTCCACTCCCATGTACCTCTTTTAGTCACAGATTCAATTTTGATTTTATTAACCATGGTTTATAGTAAGGTAATCTGAATATTACAGGTAACAGCAACGAAAGATACATGAACAGACATCACTTATTGCATTTACTGCAATTACTATTATAAAAAAAATTCTCATACTTATATGTTTTTCCCTATATGTATCACTTGAACAGACAGAACCTTTCCTTTCCTTTCCTTTCCTTTCCTTTCCTTTCCTTTCCTTTCCTTTCCTTTCCTTTCCTTTCCTTTCCTTTCCTTTCCTTTCCTTTCCTTTCCTTTCCTTTCCTTTCCTTTCCTTTCCTTTCCTTTCCTTTCCTTTTCTCATGAAAGGAAAGTTGTGCTACTGTGATTCATCTTTGCTCCAGAAATTTTTTACACAGTGGGAAAAAATTTGTATAGTATTCTTAATTCTGAAAAAATTTTTTTCTAGGAACAATTATAGGGACATATCTAAAAATAGGAATATATCAAAAAGAAATGCTGTATCACTAGGGTGATGTTTATTTATTCAAGATCATGCTTGAGTTCTCTGCTTTAGATTATAATACTAATAAAAGCATCTGTGAAATGTTATTGCCATTTTTCAGTTGTATATCTGCTCTTAAAAAAAAATCCTCCTGTTATTTTTCAGCAAAAAAAATCAGCTTCATTCTTTTGATCTAGTATTATTTTTAGGTATTTGTTTTAATACTACCTGTTACTTTCTCTTCTGGGAAAAAGTACGCACCAAAAATATTTTGCTTTTAATTTCTCTTTTGATTATTATTCCTGATTCTTTGTAGGTAGGAAACTTGATAGATCATACCATGAATTAATGAACTTACTTATTTTTCTTTTTAAAGATTACAAATTGATGGCTTAAAGAGGTAGAGCCAACCAATAGCTACTGAAACCAGATGTGCAGACCACATGATCATAGCAAGAATGTTATAGGCAGTACAGAGACCATGGAGCACTACATTAATCATTATCACACCTCTATCTACAGGTGGTCAAGGTTTCTATAAACTTTTAAAGAGATTTCAAAGAAGAACTGAAGAATAAAGAAATGCTTTTCCACACATGATGGAAAATGTAATGGTGAAATATTTAACAAGCATGCATTTAAGCAGGTCAGCTGATAGGAGACTGTTGTGAATTAATGTGCTTGTTGCAAATGTGAAATACTCAGTAGGGCTGGCACATTTTAACATGTTTTTTATATCCCTTGCCCTTTTTCTTCTTGTGGAGTAAACTATATCTACCTTTTCATAAAACTTTTATTTTCTTGTCTTTGAATCAGCCCCTAGGCATTTGTGCTACTGATGCAGGCAAATTCTTCCAGATCCCCAGGTTTCTGTTACAATTAGGTCTTTTACTTTGATCTTCAAATTGTTTTGTCTAAGCCCAACTAGAGTCTAGACTCCTCTGGGCAAGAACTCTGTACAAAACACACAGTTGACACTCAGGAAATACTAGCATCTTTTGTAAAATAACTCTTACCCAAATATATAAAATATGAACAGCAAAGATATAACATATGAACTATTATCTCAATCGACATACAGAAAAAATGAAATTTAGCAAATTGGTCGAAAATAAAAAGAAAAAAATTAAAATTTAAAAAAAACTCCACACAAATAAACAAACAAAATTCCCCTCAAAATTAAAATTGTATTTTTGGAAAATAGGAGAAAGGAATTGAGATGTTTTTAGTTTCCATCTTATTGTCTTCCTATGCCAAGTTTTTTGCCTTCCCTGCCAAAGATCTTGCTATTTCATTCCTAATTAAAACATTTGGAGGAGAAACAGGTACATTTGTGTTAAATTCCACATCTAACAATATTAATAACTGGTTGATAATTTTTGGCTCCTGCCCCAAAATATTTTATTCTCTCCTATCACCTGGTCCAAAAGCTCGTCTGCTGTCCTCTTCCTCATTATTAAAAGTCCTTTTCCTGCCTATGTGAAGAATTGGACACCTTTCTTCCCATTTGAAATCTTGCAGACTATAATTGGTTAGGGAAATTTAGTTATGCAGTGTGAATCCTGAGCTCACACATTGCAGCTGCTGCGATTTGTCAGGTGAGATTTCAAGAGCCTAAGCAGAGGCAGCTAGTTCCATCTGAGACATTCAAGTATCTGAGACATCTGCACCAGACTGTGACATATGATGTAAAACCTTGGGGGGCATTTTGCTGTCCTGGACGAGCAGTTGGAGGGTGTAAAATTTGCTGGAGCTACTAAGTGATACTATAGAACCTGCTTTACCAATGCAGACATGCTCACAATGTGAGAACCAAACACGATTCTGGTATTAAAGGCAACAAGAGGCAAAGTTACACTAAAAACATGTTTATGAATGTCTTTTTTATAATTTGAAGGTAAGAAATATAACTGTGTGAGATACATATGTCTACAATAATCTAAGGAAATTAGAAATAAGCATCAGTATGTCATAATCCCTCTAAAGCAGAGATTGCTGAGCTTTGAACTTGAATTTTTTAGAACTTAAATCAGTCAATATTTATGTAGCTATGCAATTTTTCATTGACTTACTCATTTTTCAAAAGTCTCCAGTTTCATTTCAGCCAGGACAGTGTTACTTTCTCACATCTTTTACTAAACTGAAGCCCAGAATATTTTTGCACTCATTTTACCCTAAACATTGGAGGAGTCCAAATGATGTTAGTCATGCAGGTGCATAAAGTTAAACACATGTAAAACCTTTCTAGAACCAGAACATATTTTACAGGTTATGAACTGACTAGGTAAAGGAAAAAAAATGCTTCTGCAGAGTAATGATTTGATGATTTATTTTCTTTTTACACTAGATAATATGTCTAAGAAAATGCAGATTTGTTTTGCTATTAAATAAGGCTTTTCTGATCTTCAACCACCAGCTTTTGTTGTGTGATCTGAAAATGGCTAAAATTTTGCTCTGGAGTAATAAATGTACAGCAAAGCAGAATTTAGTTAGAAATACAAAATAGTTTCCTCAATTTATAAGGAAGAATCAAATACATTATATCAACTTATGTTGTATACAATATTATAAAAAGAAAAATCCACTGGAATTTTAATCTTGTTTTGGCAAAAGACAGATTAATCAACCTTAACAGAGTCCTTTAGCAGTTTTGGCATCCAAACTTGATGTATTTCAGTTACGGTTTGGACATCCCAAAACCAATGGTTTTAGACATGAGCTAAATAAACAAACAATGTTTCAGCTGGTAGTGTCAAAACCAAAAGTGAGACTTATGTCAATATGTTTGCTCCACAATGGTAGCAGTGTGGTCAATTGAAAACAGAAATTGAAGCATGAAAAGTGGAGTTACTGACATGACAATATTTCAGACAAAAACATAAGTCAAAGTTAGCAGTGCCCAGTCTCCTGCAGGAAGATCATTTTTCTACATCCAAATCAATTTAGACTTGAGTCTGCTTCTGTACCATGGTGAATTGAGAGTAATTATTCTGAATTCAGGTGTAAAAATAATATGTAAAAGAGATAATCACTCAAAGTATATGATACATTTAAATCTCTTTACTTAATTATCTTGAGGTCAGATTATGCTTAATTTTCTAGGGTGAGCAGTAATAGAAGGGCAAGAGATAAGTTTACTTTTTCAGGTTTAGCTTGTCTTAATACTACCCATTGGAGCAGTTACAAATCTCAGCCTATATAGTGATGTACAGCTGCATGGCAGTGGACTAATCAAGCTGCAAATTAGCACAGACCAATTATCTAGTTCCTCTTTCTTGACCCAGGGTCAAAACAATTAAAACCATCTAAGGAGATCTAGTGAATTTATGCAAAATGAATGCCATAGAATGGCGCATCTCATGCTCAGTTATCTCCCTACTTGCTGCTGCGATCACACCCTACATGCATAGGAATTGATTTCTCAACTTGAGTACAAATTAATCTTACCTGTTCTGGATATTTTTTGTTTTGTTGGTTGGTTTGGTTTTGGACGTTTTTGGGGTTGTGCGGGTCTTTTTCCTTTTTTGTTTGTTTGGCTGGTTGGGTCTTTTTGTGGTGAGGGTTTAATTAAATAAGTAGTTTATCTCTAATCTATATGCATTTTCCATGAGTTTATCTCACTTGAAATACATATCTGACTTGCATCATAAACTTTGTAGTACTTAATTTGCTGAAAGCATTTTGTGTCACCTGCAAATTTGTTGTGTTTTATATCTCAGCAACTGCTGTGCAATAGCAGTGGTTTAACATTTTAGTAAAAGTCAGCAAAAATATCTTCTGTCTTGTTCTGTTACTGCAGTAACTTATTCTTAGTACTATAATCAAAATATTGAAATAAAAAAATTCAAAGAGGAAAAGCAGTTTTTACTCCAGAAAATTAAAGTTTAAAAGTGCAGAGCATTTATTGGCAACTTCATTTTTTTTTTTCTGAATGCATATAACCTGGCAATTTTTAATACTATAATCTAACATAGATTTCTTTCTATATTACAAATGTATAGAAACTGCTTCCTTCTTTTGTGACTGACCAATAATGCCCCAAAAACGGAAGAAGGGTCAATAGAGGTAGAAAAAGGGGATTGTTTCAGTTTAGGAATGGACATGCATAAGTCACAGAATCACAGAATTAACAAAGCTGGAAAAGAACTTTGAGATCAACTCCAGCCTATGGCCTAACACCACCTTATCAACGAAACCATGGCATTAAGAGCCACCTCCAGTCATCTTTTAAACACCTCCAGGGACTGTGACTCTACCATCTCCCTGGCCAGCCCATGCCAATGTCCATTGAATATTTCTGTGAAGAATTTTTTACTGATGTCCAGCTTAAACTTCCCCTGGTACAGCTTAAGATTGTGTCCTATTGTCCTGTCACTGGTTGCATGGGAAGTCCATAGGACCTCCATGGGATGCTCCCACAAGTGCTAAAGGAGCTGACAGATGTCATTGCCAGGCCATTCTCTATAACATTTGATTGATCATGGCAGCAGGAGGAAGTGCTCGAAGACTGGAGGAAAGGAACTTATATTTTAAAGAAGGACAAAAAGAAGGTCCCAGGGAATTACCTGTCAATTAGTCTCACCTGGTGATGGAAGGAGTTGGGACTGCTTAGCCAAGAGAAGAAAAGGCTCAAAGGGGACTTAATTAATGTAAGTAACTTAATGTAAGTTATTTAATGTATGTAAGTAACTGAAAGGCAGTTGCAGAGAGGACGGAGTCAGATTCTTTTCACTGGTATCCAGAAAGAGGACAAGAGACAATGGGTACAAACTGAAATGCAAGAGCTTTGTCCTGAACATCAGGAAACACTTTTGTAAGGGTGACTAAGCACTGGCACAGTTTGCCCAGAGAAGTTATGGCTTCTCCATCCTTAGAGATATTCAAAATCTGCCTGGACATGGTCCTGAGCATCTGCCTCTAGGTGTCTATGCTCAAGCAGGGGCTCAGACCAGACGACCTCCAGAGGATCCTTCCAATTTCAGACATTCTATGAATCCCATTGGCATTGAGATTGAATTGTATATTGCAATTACTGTATTTTATAAAGTGCAACTTAAATTTATATTTTGTTCTATGCATATTTGGTATCACTACGCTAAATCAAAAATCTCATGTAATACAAAATATCTTAAATTAGGTGTATTGCATGTTAAGCTTTATATCCTTCCTGCATGGAATAGCTAAAATAACCTCATTGAAGAGTATTGGAATCTGATATTTTGTCATAAAGATCACTAACAATACTTTGTACAAACAGAGACCATTAATTTTATTGTAAGTATGTGAGGTACGCAAAAAGCTAATTCCACACAGAAGAATTAAATTTTCACAGACTGTGCAAAAAAATTTTGGTAGTCCTGGATTTTATTGTCCTATGCTGAGTCTGATATGTATTTTAATCACCAAGACTATATTTCCTCTGCTGTACTTCAATACTTAGACAGGGTCATTGAAGCAGAAATCTTTTGATTTCATTTGATTTTTGTAAATGACGGACAGCTTGACTGGCATATGTGTTTATTTCCTATCTGACTTATAATAACTAATTTCAACTTCTGAATGGGTAATAACTTCAGAAATCAACTCCCTTTTATCTTCTATTTTATGTCTTTTCTAGAAGCCTAGTGTTGCCCGCAATTCTTTCCAAGATGGATTTAACTGCGGGGAAAACTGATAGTGGCATGGTCCTTGTTTTTCTTTAATTTACCTCAAATTTCCCAGAGCTATTAGCTTTAAAATATATGTGGCATATATATTTTAAAGCGGAATGGAACTTTTGTTAAAACCTATCCTACCTGTTTAACTTCTAACAACCACAGGGAAGATCATCCATTAGGAGTCATCTAGGTTCCTTGGATGTCCAACCCATACAATATTTTAGTTTTTCCTTCTCATTGATAGAGCATGTTACTTTTTTTTTTTCCCCTGAGCAATAACAGCACATTTTTCATTTCTTTTTCTCATGCAATGATATGGCATTTAATATGTCCAGGTAATTTGTACTGATGAATACCTAGTTAAGGTAAATCTATTTTTCAAAGGAATGTATAGGCATAAACACTGAAAACTATTTCATTAAATCAGTGACATTTATAAAATGAATTCCTGTTGATAACACTGGATACCACCTAAAGGCAGAAAGAAGGGAAATAAAATTTATATGTGTATTGGTTTTAAAGATTGCTATCCAGGAAGAAAACTAGAGGGACAGCTGACATCAAAAGCATAAGAAAATCTCTACAACAGTTCCTCTAGCTCTGAGCACTGTAAAATATGTATTTTTATTTGATTCTTATTTGAAATGATAGCAAGTTCCCAATGTCTGGTTCATTTTAATTTCATACCTAGTATTAATGTAGCTTAACACTGTAAATTTATCTAAAGAGTTTTGCATTTATGCAAGCATGAAGCTAATGCACTTTCAAGCCTCTTTCTTTCGATGTAAGGAAAACTATGTATTGGAGTAAACAACAGAAAGCATCAAACGTTAACTATTTTCTCCTTTTATTCCATAATTGAATAGTTTAATTGTCCAATTAATCTGCAGATACTAAGCAGGTTTCTAGTAGTTGTCCTCCAGATTATCATCAGAGCCTCCAGGGAAAATAATCATTGCAGTAATGACAACTTTTAAGGTAAACAGTGTTTCTATTAAATCAAAACATCAGCATTTGGGTAGACTAGAATCTCATTTATTTACATCAATAAAATATGCACCTTAGGACATGCTAGGTCACAGTTGAGTAATGTATTGCATTTTCCAGTGTTTTTAGAAAGAATGAATAATGACAGTGGAAAGGCTTGGATTCATTAAAGAAAAACAAATTTTGGAGCTGTGCAGCTCTTTATTTAGAAGGAGCTTGTGATATGAACTGACAGTTGCTTTGTTTAGACAAGTGTCATAACTTTAGTTCGCTGACCAAATTTTCTGAAATCAAATAGGGCAATATTTCTGCACACACACTAGGTAAATGATAGCATCAACAGGATAACAACAGTTTCAAACTGATTTGGAGAGAAACTCTAAAGTAAATAAACTTCTTTTGAAAGGAATGACATAATCTAAACTTTTGTCAAAGATGAGCTGCAAATAGGAGGGCTGAAATTTAGCCACCAAATCTCTTTGCCTCCCCTTAAATTAAAGTTTTATTCTCTAGCCTTTTCCTGTGCTCCAAATCCTATTTATTCTTGTACTGGGTTTGCATGGCCAGGTTTGGGTAGCCAGGGGCTATAGAGGTGGCTTCCGTGAGAAGCTGTCAGAAGCTTCCTCCATTTCCAGCAGAGCCAATGCCAGCTGCCTCCAAGACTGATGTTCTGCTGGCCAAGGCCGGGTCAATCAAGGCTGGGCCTCTGTGATAACTTATTTAGGAAGAAGAAAAAAAAAAAAAAGAACCCAGATGATGTGAAGATGTGTTTGTGGCCAGAGAAGAGAGGGATGAGAATGTGACATAAACATCTTTGCAGACAGCAAGGTCAGTGGAGAAGCAGAGGGAGGAGGTGCTCTAGGTGTCCAAACTGAGATTCCTTGACAGCACTTGGTGAAGACCCTGGTGAAGTAGGTTGTCCCCCTGCAGCCCACAGACAATCACAGGGATGCAGAGATCCACCTGCAGCCTGTGGAGGACACCCACGCTGGAGCAGGTGGATGCCTGAGAAGAGGCTGTGAACCCACGGGAAACCCACAGTGGAGGAAGATCCTGGAAGAGACCTGCCATCTGTGGAGAGAGGAATTCACACTGGAGCAGGTTTCCTGGTAGGACACCAACCCAGTGTGGGACAACACAGGGGCAGCCCATTCTTGAAGGAGTGCACCCCATGGAAGAGTGTCCCATGTTGGAGCAGGGGAAGGATTCTGCTCCCTGAGCAACGGCAGAAATCTGAACTGATCATAACCCCCATTCCCCATCTCCCTGAACCACTGAGGGCTAGGAGGTAGAGTTGGGAAGGAGGGAGAGGTGGGAGAAAGGTGTTTTTGAAGTCTTATTTTACTTCTTATTATCCTGCTATGATTTTTTTTTTTTTTAGTAATGTCTTTTCCTAGACACTCCTAGAGTCCAAATCTGACTCCCAGTGTACTTTTTTTTTTTTTTTTTTTTTTTTTTTTTTTTTTTTTTTTTTGGTTACAAATCGATGTCTTCCTGAAGCAGATTATAAATAAAGCCTTGCGGGAAAGTTAGAGACTGAGAAAGGGATTTTAGGAGTAGGAACAGAATGAAATTAAATTAAATTACATCCCATCTCAGTGTAAGATTTGCTCAGGAATTTTTAGGGAAAATTGGTATAGATTAAGCAGACAGAATTAAGCCTGCTGTTGGTACCTGGTAAGAAAGTATCCTGCAAAAGTTAGTTTTGATTCTTGCTTCCCCAATGCTTCAAATATTTCAAAGTCCTCCAATGCTATAAACATCCTCAAGCTGAGTTTTCCATAGTCAGCTAATGAATTTTTTTTCTATGCCAGCACTCTTTATCTAGCACAGTAATTTTCCTTCCTGCCTCTTTACACAGAGGATGAATTTTTAGAGAGTAGCTGTTTTCTGTCACAGCACCACTTGGCTTTTCTAGCCAACCCAAGCTCTCTCATGACTCATTTATTCTGTGTGTTACTGTATGCATCAGAGAACAAAGATTTGTATCAGAAGTCTTACTTTG
This sequence comes from Rhipidura dahli, assembly GCA_013399225.1. Taxonomy (NCBI): domain Eukaryota; kingdom Metazoa; phylum Chordata; class Aves; order Passeriformes; family Rhipiduridae; genus Rhipidura; species Rhipidura dahli. Next base: position 565,699 of record VXAC01004554.1, on the reverse strand, counting down.
GAATTGGGAGTGCTATAACTTTTTGTGCTGTGCTGGATTAGGAAGCAGGACTGATCAGCTCTGGCAGTCAGCTATGCTCCCAGGATGCCTAGGTTATCCAGGTTGGTCTATGATGCTGGTATGGGCCACATAACATTAGAACTCTATTTCTGTTGAATCTTGAATAATATGATACTTTAACTTAGGACTTTTCCATTCCATAATTCCCCTATCATTACTGGACATACTTTATCTGCAGACTTTGAATCTGCACACCTGATTCCCACAATTAACAGTTGATGCAGACTTCTTTTCCTCTTAGCAGATCAGAATGCATTTTCTAGCAGGCATAATTGCCAAATTAATAATTACTTAATTCTTGGTTTATTTTAAAATTTGAAAACAGATTATAAATACACCAAAATATTCATGCCACATTACCCTGGTCAGCACACTGTATTCAGAACCTACTATTGAATGTGATTGTATTCACACTGCAAAAAAGACCCACAGAAATAAATAATAGTTATGTTCTATAATTTTCTACTGCTTTCTGCTTAGTTTAAGATGAAAATTGCTGTTTCTTCTCTTTTAATATTTATTATCTTTGTTTACAAAGTTAAAAAGTTATGTTTCCCAAGCAGTAAGGTCTCAGTAATGTCTTTTAGTAGAAAATTTTTTTTTTCAAAAACATCTTTCTCTTTCTGCCCCTGAATAGGAAGACCTTAGTCAAATATGTTGGCTATTCCTCCAGAAGACTGGAAAAAATAAAACAAAAATAAAGGAGCTAACAGTAATGACAGCTTCATCCCTGTCATATTCTTAGTTTCTTCCTCTGATTTCTTGTACTGCTTTCAAATCTTTCATTTCAAAGATAGCAGCCAAAATAATCTTTTCTTCTGCTAGTTCAAAAATATTCTCTTTCTCTGGAGGACATTCTACTCCTGTCCACAGCAACACAGCATCATGTTTATGTTGCCTGTGCTGCCCTCAAAGCATTGACTATTTGCTGTTTGGTTTTGTCTTTCTTGTCTGCTCAAGCTTTAGTGCTCTTGCATCCTCAAACTGGCCACCACCACCTATTTTTCTGCTTCTACAGATTGTTTTCCTGCTCTTTGAGTGTTTTCCCTTAATGGCTATGTGGGCATACTCTTTCCTCAAACCTTTGTATATGAACATCCTAAAACCCCTACATATGTACTTTCATCTCTAGCAACTGAATGGCAGATAATTAAACTTTAATTAAAAAGAAATCGAGCCATCAAAGTGTTTATATATCTTGCTTAATGCTAAAAGTGAACCATTGGAATTTTAAATTCTTGGAACAGGCTTAAAGAGGAATTGCCCACATTTGTTTGCTTTTACTCTAATCTGATTCAAGAGAGATCAAAAACTACAGTGTCTCATAAGCTAGACCAAACATTCCTTTGAGATATCCTCCCAAAAGTTATCATAAGATAAAGAAAACAAATGTACTTTCCTCTGTCTTCCAAAAGAGACCACCTGAAAGTACCACCTGTTAGGTCATTCTGGTCAGTAAATGAGATGTGCTTTTAAAAAAATTCCTTCACAAAAAGTTGAAAAAAAAATGATGCAATGGCCAGCTGTTGTCAGCTCAGTGATCCCGTATGCTTCCTCTTGTCTCTGTGAGTTGAAGATCCTGGTTAGACTACATTTTGTGCTCCACTACACTCATCTGAGTCAATCCTACCCTGAAAAAGCAAGGCAGTGAATTGTGACGTAACAAGAGTATAAAGTAAGAGCACTTCCGGCATCAAGGAGCACCAACTGAGGTTCTAATTTCTCAAGTTTTGAACCATATTTTACAGTTCTTATCTCTGAAGTGAAAACCCCAAAAATATCTGTTCTCATTTTGCTTGCTATTAAATTAACAAAAATTAAAATATTTTCCATGATTATTTTCTTTAATGAGCCTTAGTCCTCTACAGCCAGACTGTATTTATACAGTCTTATTTCCTTCCTAAATGGTGTCTGAGACTCTTGCCAAGACTCTGCCCACAGAGATTCCTCCTCATTCTGTCTCTAAATCAAGCAAATCTTAACCTGGCAGAAAAAGCATAAAGTACAGCTCTTGAGCTTGAACTGAGCCTTAAAATCAAATTTGTCTGTACCAACTCAGAAACAGCTGTGCAAGAAACTAGTTTAAACAAGCCTACTGCTGTAACTGCTTTATCCTACACTGCATCCTCCCACTGCAGTATAAATCCACTCTCCCTACACGTGGTATTCTAAAATCCGTTTCCCTAAAATTATAAAAGCAAAGAAATATGTCCAAATCTTTATTGCCTAGTCAGAAGCATCATACCATTAAATATTTTCTTCAATAGGTCATGTGAGAACACTGAAGAACAATTTGGACATTAAAATTTTGATGAAAGTACAAATGTCTCTACAAGCAAGTTGTTCTTGAGAGCACCATATTTCTTATGAAAAAATTTAAGGTGTGTGGTTACTTGCAAATAATTAGGACAAAAAGTAATGTCTTCATTCTTCCATGAAAATTCAAGATGAAACAAAATTTAAATTATAAAATTTAGACAGTTTGATGCCTAAAGATTTTTATCTTTTTACATATTTTTCATACATTTGTAACTTTGTGGACTCTTAATACATATTTATAACTTCTACGAAATTTCCCGCCCTTTCCCATAATTTAAAAAAACACGAATACATTCTTGAAACTCTATTTAGTCTTGCCTTTAGTCTAGCAAGAACACTTTGTTTTGCACCATACATTGTAGCCACAATAAAATGTAGGGCTAAAAGATGGGGGGGAGGGCTCCAGTGGGGCAGAACCTGGGATAAAATTACCAAACCAACTGCTCTTCTAATTGGACAATATGGGACAGATACACTAATCAACAAACCTTATGAAAATTGTAGAAATATGGAATATCATGTGTGTATATCAGGTTGAAGGCTTTTAATTAAAGATTTGCTTTTGTATTATCATTTTAACACTATTTGGAAAGATCTTGTGTTTTATGCTAGGCAACATGCCAACTGAGGTTCCTCAATTGCTTTTTAAAATTAAGCAGCTTTTTACAATTCCCTTCCAGATCTATAAAAGTACTTTTATTTTTTTTTTTTTTTGATTGGGAATAAAAAAATCTTACAAATATTTGCACCTTCTTTTATTTATGGTTTAGATATCCTGAAAAATAATCATAAGAGTTAATTAAAAGAAATTATAACCTCAACATTTCAGAATAACAGAATAGCTCTAGAAATTATCTACTCAGGCCAAATCCATCTCTCCTGAAGTCTTTTTGCCTTAAAAAAAAAAAGTTATTAATTTTTAAAATTCCTGAGCTCTTTCACAGATGAAAACTAGAATTCTAGAATTTAGCAAATCAGTATTGTTGAATTAAATATTTTATATATTGTTGCTTAAAAGGCTTGATTTAATAAACAGCAGCTACTACTGCTGACTATTTGAAAAATATTTCTCAGATGTTTCTATAGTCAATTCAATTAAAATGTTTTTTTTCAAACCTCACCATTCAGTGTGATAATTCGGGAAAACCTTGCAAGTAAAGCAAATAAATAAGGAAGATGAATGAATTAATCCTGGGCTGCAACAAAAGGAGCAGGGCTAGCAGTTCAAGGGAGAGGAATCTGCCCCTCTATTCAGTTTTTATGAGACCTCACCAGGGGTGCTGAATTCAGCAAAAAATCCTCAGCACAGACAGGACATTGACCTGTTGGAGAGTGTCTAGAGGAGAGCTACAGTAATGACCAGGGGAATGGAGCACCTCTCCTATGAAAGCAGGTTGTTTGGGGTTGTTCAAACTGGAGAAGAGCTTCAGGGAGACCTTATAGCAGCCTTCCAGTATTTGGAAGGGTTCTATAAGAATGTAGCATTGTTCCCTTTTATCTATAGTTGTGATTGAAGATCTGGAAGGTTGATTATAGAGATTCCTTCCAGTACCGGAAGGGAACCTTCAGGAAGGATGGAGACAAACTTTTTAGCAGGACCTGTTGCAATAGGACAGGAGGTAATGGCTTTAAACTAAAAGAAATTCAATTTAAATTAGATGTAAGGAAGAAGGTTTCTAACAATGAGGGTGGTGAAGCACTGGAACAGGTTGTCCAGAGAGGTGGTAGATTCCCAATCCTTGGAAACTTTCAAGGTCAGGTTGGGCAAGGCTCTGTGCAACCTGATCTAGTGGAAGATATCTCTGTTCATTGCACAGGGGCTGGACCAGATGGCCTTTAAAGGTCCCTTTCAACACAAACCTTTATATGATTCTATGTACTAATTAGAGAGACGTGTATGTGTCTGCATACTGTGATTAAAATTTAAGATAATATGTGATATTTTTCCCCAAAATACATTCAGATGGATTGTATAGAAACTTGTAACAATTTTTATAGGTATTTATTTTCTGGCATCTCAAGCACTTGCTTTCAGTTTTAGGAAAGAAATATTAGTTAGCTTTATTTGACATATTTTTTGTGTGTTTTTCACAAAGCTGTACTTGCTGTTTCCTATTCTAGCCTCAGCTGTTTGACCCTTTCAATATTGTATGACAAGGAGGTGATCAATTGCATATAAAATTTAAAAAATTTTGATACATAATGTTATGTAAGAAGATACACATTTTGTGTAATATTTTTCAGAACAAAAAATATTAAGACAATTTCTATTTCATATATTTCTATTTATCAAGCAAGTGTAATGCACTTGAATGTGATATTATGAATATTTTAAACCTCTTCCAGAGAGATATTAAAATAAATTATGACCTAGTAAAGGGGAAGAGGAAGGGAAGTGAATAGTTGCAAAATCAGGTGTATGACAAGATCTTCAAAAATCTAAGACAAAAATCAGATGACATGTTTAGAGTGTAATATTGATTTTTTTAATCCCCTTTTCAAATTTTAATTTTTATCAGTAAGAAAGTCGATAGTAGGTCTTCAGTATAAACAATACTATTAAAAATCACAGATGAATTTCCATCATATTGTGAGCAAAAATGATCATTGTTAAATTTAACTTTAAAATAATCAAAAAATGATAGAGACAGCTCATGTTATGTCTCTATTTATAAGCCTAAAAGATTTGATTTCATTAACCACTATAAGGTACTCCAGATTTCAGCTCCCATTTAATTCCCTTGGCATTTCCTCGGCATGCTTTGTGTTTTCTTTCCTACAGGACACAGAGACCTACAGCATCTAACACTATTAGTTAATACATTCACAGCACGTCTACAGCTGTGCTAGCACATTGTGATCTGTCCTATGGCACAAATCCAAGACCATCCCTAATGTATACACATGATTACAGAGTTTTTCTGGCCAGAGGGAAGATCAGCTTGGCTGCAACGATGCCCACAGCTCTGTGGTTTGGGGTTTCTCTTTGGTTTTTATTTGGTTGTTTGGTTGGGGATTTTTTGGGTTGAGTTTTTTTTTGTTTGATCGGGTTCTGTTGGTTTTACATCATTCAAGGTTTTTTTCCTGTTTCAGTTTTAAACTTACTAGCATTTCCTGATCTAAATCAATCAATTTTAAATAGCTTAGCTCACGAGTTACTCGTAATTAAATAGAGCTTTACACATTACTGCAATATAGTGAAGTCAGAACGAGAGGATACTTTGCACCTTATTTCGTTCTGCCTTAGACTTTGAAAGCCATGTTATGAAGAAGAAATTTTGAATTTAAGACTGTCTTACAGTATAGACACTGGTATTATGCTGTGTAATTGGCATTTACAGAAACAAAGAATATTAAAATGCATTCCTTGTGCTTCAAAAATATTCACTGGATTCTAAGAATGCTGCTAGCCAGAAAGCCCACATTTCCAGGGACACTGGGTTTGGAAAACATGAGCCCTTTGTGTCATTTCAGGCCACCAACACTGCTACCTTCACACCTTTCAAATCTAGGACACCTGTGGAGACTGGGAGCTCAGCAGTATCTCGTTAGGGTTAGGTTAGGGCTCAGCTAGCCACAGAGCCAACAGCTCTGGGGACACTGCTACTGGAAAAGGCTTGTCAAGAGGATTGCAGTAGGGCATCCACATGACTGCCTCAACACTTATCCGATCTGGGACACCCAAGGTGATGGGGACCTCAGCTGTAGCACAAAGATTCTGTTCTGCTTAGGGTTAGAAGTCAGCGAACCAGAGAGTCTGTAACCACAGAGCTTTGTCTGCTCCAAGCCCATCCAGCCACCTCAAAATTTGTCCTTGGCTTCTGTATCTCACTATGGCATTCTGGTGCAATTCCAGCTATGTCAAACTGCTTGATATTTACATGTATGGCAAGGGACTCTCCTTTTCCAGAGAGTACCTGAATGACTCATAATCGCAATCATATAGGTCTTGTCCACTCAGTTTTGACATCCAACCATACCCCTCTTGTCAGCATGTTCCAAATTGACTTCATGAATACCAGTGCATTCATCCATTCACCTAATCTATCAAATTAAATAATTAGGACATGATGAATTTAAAGTAGCCTAATCAATGGAGTCAAAAAAGAAAGAATACCATCTTATCAATGTCTTAACCTGCTGAGAGCAGAAAAGTCTCTGTTGTGAAATGTGGCTGCTGTCTGTTTACTAATTCAGGTGGCTGATTTTGGATCAAAAGCCCACTGGAATGCATGCAAACCCAATTATTGGTCTTTTCCCCAGAGTCACCTGAAATTAAACTTGAATGTGTTAATAACATCTTTCGTCACAGATCTAAAAGGCAAATGTTATTTCCAGTGCCTCACTTCCCAGTTTACTTTGGAGTGAAAAAGCTTCATGCTGCTGAAACTTCTTATACAGTCTTGACTGGCGTGTATATGTCTACCTGCTCAAATTGGATCAAAAGACAGGAAAAGGATAACTTGAAAATCCCATTCAGCCCACTGCATTTACAAGTAAAAAAGGGATGGAGATTTCAGTAATTTTGTACATACAGTGTCTTAAATTACAGCCTAAAATTCTCTTTTTCTGTGTATTAATTCTACAGCCTACAGTAGACCTCCCTTCAAAGTCTTAGGAGTCTCTAAAAGTGTGGAAAGAGTGGACAAAGAAAATCATCTCAAGATCAATCTGTGTTCCACTCTGATCAGTGTACAGATAGGAGGCATGAGAGTGAGAGGAAGGTGGCTTGAAAAGAGGACCCATGTAGTTTATCTCCCAGTTTTTTGTTTTTGAGAAGTATATCAAGTCTTCAATCAGAGAAACTGGAGGAGGATTCATTTAATAAAACTAGTGTTGCATAGTATCTGTTCTGAAATGTCTCCCATACTACCAATTTATTTGCCATGTTGCCATTGATGATCCTAACACTGGACTCCTCTGCAGCTATGTGATTCAAAAGAATCATTAGAAACCTGAAACTGTAGTTACTGGATTGGTGCCTCTTGTCAAATATCTAAACAATGCAAAATTAAGTAACTGATTGTGTTCAAAACATGAAAACCCAACTGAATGAAAAGATGCTGTTCTTATAATATTTATATGATCTTCTTTAACTTAGCAGTTCTGTGGTGATCTGTTATTAAACTCACATATTGAATCATAGAAATGTTTACCTTTTCAGACTTCTGAGGCAAGACTGACTAACATTTTCCATTGAGCTAATCAGAACTTTAAACCATCCCTAACCAATTTAATATTAAGAACCAAAACTTCACATTGAATGTAAACATGAATCAATTTTATGGTAATAAAGTCTTACCAGTAAATTGGCAGTAAAGGTTTTTATTTCGTTTACTCAGTCTGTGATTATATTGTGTATATTCAGACTATGGAGATATCAAATAAACCTCTGAATTCCTAATCATATGAATAGAAGACTCTGCATTGGTGTAACACATCAGCATTCAAAGCCAACCACAAAATGTCTCATTCTAATGTCTAAAGATCTTGAAACTCCACTTTCCCTGTAATGCAATTACAGAAAATCACACATACTCAGAAGAAAGCAAATACTAGGATCCAGACTCCACAAGACACTTAAGTACCTGACTTCAAGCAAATTAATCAGGTATTATATATTTACATACATTTGTGGATCTAGGACTAAACTACCTTAAATTTTATTCCTCCAACAAAATGAACAATAACAGTGTGTTCTGAACCCTGTACCATAATCACAGCTATTGTCACAAGAAAAGATTCTGCCTGAAAGTAGGTGCAGAACTTTACCCATGAGATCAGTCTTGAAGAGAGAGAAAAAAGAGAAAGATCAGAAGGCAAATATTGAACCATCTGATGAAATTGGCAGGAGGGTGAGAAGGCAGAGGGACAGATGCAAGTGTCACCACTTTGTTACTCTCAGCACCCACAGGAAACCTGGTGTACTTGGCTGCAGCAAGTGTGCCTTGGCCCACCCTGGTTTGTTACCTCCCCTTCCTACACTGCAACCTGCCAGGCACTGCTGAGGGAAAAACAGTGGCAATGGTTTTGCAGAATTGGTGAAAAGATACAACTGCTTCCACAAGAGCCGAGGCTTTCCTGGGGAAGGAGGATATGCTGCTGCTTTTACAGACAGACTGCCACTGCTCTTCTCATGGAAAGGCATGCTCTATTCTGGGCAAGGGACCCAGTCCCTCAACACAGCCCCTACATCCCTGCAGAAGTATTACAGACTGCCACAGGAAGGACAAATGGAAATGGTGTTACGATCCAGGCATATATCTGTGGTGAATTGAGCAAAGAATGAACTTTCAGTTAGAAAGAGACAGAAAGTTGTTGAAGAAAGGAGGTAACAAAACAAATTTCCATTATCACAATACAGCACGGACTTGAAAGTTCTGACTGTGGTAAGTCTAATATTTTATGTACAGTGGTCAACTGGAAACGAGACAATGTCATGTTGCTGCACCTCCATTTAGAGCTCCCAGCTTTAGAGACATTTTATGTCTGTGATCCCACCTACCGACCTACATTGGTAATTTGGTGCATTTTTCACTAAAAATCATCTGTCTTGATAAATAAGATATTAAATTTGAGCTTGGCAGCTTGGAGTTCTAAAGACATCAGCTATCACACATTCCTTTTGTTCCATGCTGACCGAGTGAATTACTTGCCAACTTCATTTTTTCAAACACTTAAACCACAAGGAAAAAATCTATCCTCACCATCAATAAAGGGAGCTAATGGTGACAAATTAGTCAACATGGCAAGTACAAGACTCTAACAGAGAATCGTTCTATTTTATGCCTCTTTCTAGCACAAAACTCTTATATTCCAATCTACAGCTCCATTGAAGGCTATTATAGAAAACACCCTCATGCAGCTCATCATACTGTAACAGCTTCAGTGCCTTGGATATACTGTTTCTAAAGATCCTGCTGTTGGACTGCTCTCTGCATGAACTTTGGAAACCTGTGTAAGAGTTATCAGCATTTCATACTACCAACCTTGAGGGTGTCCTGTGGATTGAAAAAATCCAGGCAGCTACATTTTTCTTGACTTTTGGAATTGCAGCTTTTGAGTGTTCTTCCATTCTTTAAAAGAAACAAGTAAATAATAATAACCTCCCCCAACAAATTTCTGAACTCATTGTTCCATCCTATTAGTGTGTAAAAGTGCAAGCTCTGTAGTTCACCATTGCTGTTTATTTACAGTGATCTCATGAATTCAAGCAAATATACACATTTTCATTTTTGGGATTCTTCTCTCAAACAGACTTGTTTCTGCAGAACTTCGATGTTTTAGCCTCAGGTCCTAGGCAGTATGTCATTGACAATAAAATTTTACCTATTCCTTTTGACAGATAGTATTGGCACAATATGATGGAGGAAAAAGTTAATGTTATTGTTGAAAAATAAAAATTCGGGATGTGTAACTGTAGCAGCTTTAAAGTGTTATATAACCATTTGACAACCAAAACAAACCTGAGCAGATATAGTTTCAAATGTTTCTAAAGTAATTTACAGTTATTCACATTAATAATAGATTACACTTATTTAACCTTTCATAATAAAACTCCTCCTCACTGGAATCTATTAAGAAAAATAATTACCATGACAGTCTCATTTATAAAGACTTAAAAATATTTACTCTTGCTATTATTTAAAATTATGTATGTATCTCAAATCAAATTAACATATATAACACGACATATCAGTTTAGTGATGTTTGTCAACCCTATAGTGATGTTGGATTTTTTCATACAAAAGGTGACTTTCATTATGGTCAACACTTATTTTAGGGCATGCCTTCTCCAGTAATTCTACTACATAATATTACTTTTTAATGAAGCTGAGCATTTGTTGTGGTCTTGTCCATCTCCAAGACTTAATAATGCTTCTGACTAGAAGTATGAGGAACATTCAATGTTGTATTAAATAATTATCTAAATTGTTCACAAAGTCTATCGTCCACATGGTCGTTATGCAAACATCAGGGAGGATATTTCTTAAAGCTTGCCAGTAGTACATAAAAATATTCAACCACATATAGAGGACAATATAAAAAACTTGAAGAAAAACTAATTGTTTTGAATGTTGTGAACTTCATCAACAGACAGAGAAGGCAGACCATTAGATGGACTATTGTTAAATAGTATTTATTTAATTATCAGAGATCTTAGCTTCAGCTGATTTAAAACACATTTAAAAATCAGATCTGAATCCTTTCTTTGTAAACGTTTTCAGGGAGAGAGATTTTTTAGCCCAGTGAGAGTCGTCATGGATATGGATACACTAATACTATTAAAATAAAACTCCCGAGAATACACACAATGGCCTCCTGCTAATAAGTGTAGCACAACTGTGCTTGTTTTGAAGTTCTTTTGTGTTAATTATTATAACATTATGAAACTGAGCCCAGGGAATGATTATTCAGGCATTTTTATCCCTGACAGCTGGATGCTAATATGGATTATTTTTATACTGCCCAATACTGTTGTATTACAACAAATTAAGCTACAACTGTGTCCACATTTTGAATATTTTTATAACATAGTTGTCCTTTTTCATTACTTTTTTTTTTATGATGTTGCCCAGCCACAAATATTACCATATTCTTAAGGAAGCTACAACATAAATAAGACAATGAAGGTGCAAAAATTTTGATCAGACTAACTAGTTTCAGTGTATGCACCAGGTATAGAAAAACAATTAACTTGAACATCTTTAACTGTCTGTAAAGGCATGCATTAATTTGCACTCTGCATTTTCATATCCTCAAATGAAAAACAATACTTAAAAGCAAATCTTACAGATTTGATCCGGTAAATATTTATGTGCTTAACTAGAGAGAATGGGAGTTAAAAGTTATTATAAGATATATTGCTTGGATCATCACAGTTCTTATTCTGAAAAAGTGGAATTTAGTTTTCTGCAGATCTTTTATGACTTTTTTGAAAGAATCATTTTCACTAAACTAAATCCTTCTCATACTGGAGAAGAATCAGTATTTCTCTACACAGCAACAGGAGCACAGACTTCATTGCAGATCAAATATCCATAAATTTACGCAGCTCTTCATCTTTGAATTTTAATATATTCTTGTTGTTTGCATTTGTTAAGGTCACTCAATTTTCACAGTAGTATTTTTCATTCTTCTTTTATTGAAAAAGTTCAAAAAATATCAAGTAATTATATTTTTCTGCTGGCAGATTGTGATACATTGAGTGTAATCCAGAATTATATCAACTAGAACATTCTTTTGTGAAGAAATCTTAGAGGTGACTGCCATGTCACTTGGCAAAAAAAAAAAAAAAAAAATGAAAGAACTCTGTTGTTTGAGCTCACAGATTGCCATCAAACATTACTTTATGGTTTGCTTCTGACAGACCAGGAGATTACAAACCTTTGTGAAACCAAGAAAATTATGAGCCTTGGGACCACTCACTGGTTTTCATGAATATATACCCTGTATTCATAGATGGTAAAGAAATGGAGCATTCTGCTGGCTTTCCAGGTGACCAGAGAACTCTCTACAACTGAAGCAGAGTTGCTCTGACTCCCTGAGAACCCAGCACAGGCAATGCAGCTTATGGACTTCTGGATCCTCCGTCAGAATCTGCCTAATTTCTCTCTCTGGTGCAGTTTTTAGGAGGGGTAATAAAAGAATAAAGGATGGTGAAAGAGAAAGCAGTCCCATGCTGAAGTTTTGCAGCAAGTAGTGTGCATGTGCTACAAGAAGGATTGATCTCCAGAAGTCCTAGCTGTACATTAATTCTGTTTCAACCTCTGTGTTCAGACGGACAGGTCATGGCAAGCTGAGCTGAGTGATGTAGATTTGAGGGATGTCTAAGATCAGCTTTCTCAGTGAAACCCACCTGTATTCTCTCCTGGAATTCCTCCATGTCTGCATGGATGTCCAAGCCTTGTTGAACTCTAGTTGCTTAGACAATCCATTAAAAAACACAATAGTTTTTAGACAATGATAAAGTTGTGGTAGTCTTAATTGTGTTGTTGCACCTAAGTCTGGACAGTAACACATCTACTGATTTCTTATAAATAAAATGTATTAATGAAATAAGAACAAGTGTTACCTTTTTTAAAGTTGTGGATTTGGTGGGTTATTTTTTTTTTTTAAACATAACTATACCATATCCACTACTGTACTGAGACTCAAAACTTGATCAGTAAGTCTTTTGCACCAAAATTACATTTCTACCATTATATTTTACCGTCTTCGATTGGGAAAAGTTAGCAAAAATATGGACTGGAATGGTCTGGTGTGTACTCTTTAACACAGGTTCATAGCCTAAAAACACATAACTGTCTTTTCTGTCTGTAAAGAATTCTCTAAATATTTCTATTTCACAATGGAGATTCTGATAAATAAGTTATCATCACAAAATTATGGACATTATCCATATGGTAACTTAGATGTAAGTACTAAAATAGTTCCAATGCTTAATGAGAAATAAGATATGAAAAACACTATTCTAACTCTGAACCAAGACCTTCTTCTGAATTAATCATTTCTTGCTATCACACATAACTGTAAAATCTGAGCACAGTCATGAGGTACCACCTTCAACACGAGCACAAATTTATGAGACAGTATACTCATAAAAAGTGCCACAAGAGAGGTGTCAGAAAATTCATGTTTCCAAAATGTCCTAAATCATAAAATGTAGTGAGGAGGGAAAGGAACATTCATGTGCATCTATGATCAGTAAATAAAACAGACTATAATGCAGAGAAATGCCTTTTCATGACCTTTATTAATATTTCCTTCATGTTTTCTTTGTAAGTTATGTTGTGGTTTAGTTTGGTTTTGATGCTAGTTAGAAAACAAAAAGTGTAATTCCAAAGGACATATTTTCAAAATTGTAAATGTGTTCATATTTGCTGGAAAAATAAAATTATTATCTTTTTTCCCCTTCCTTTGTCCTTTGTAACTTTATTTTGTCAGAGGAAGTCTCCATAAAATTTCATTTAAATTACAATAATTTTTATTATCATTTTGTCGGTAAGTCTCAGTGCAACCTCAAAATTGCTATGAGACTGACTATGATATATAGCACTTTTTATTATTTGACATTCTCCAAAGTATTTCCGCATGTAAATGGTCAGAACAGAAACAGCAGCCTTATTTATATATTTAATTTTTCTTTTGGGGTCATGGAATTATCCCATAGATTACCTTAAACCTTTATATTTATGATGTCAAATTTTATTTGGAGATTATATGAAGGATTCACCAGTGAGCTGTTGCTGTTTTGCATCTCTCTGACACAGCAAAGCAGCTCTAAGTTCTCTGCACTGGTTGGATTTGCAGCTGTTTTTTGCTGCCATCATGACACAAAGCAGCAAGAGCATGTTGGTGAATCTGGTCTGTACCTGATATCCCTTAGATTAGACCTGTATCTTTATGCATCACTGTTCAGGAGTTTGGGAATTTAGTTAACAGACCATACAGCATAATGAGAAGAGCAGGACAGACAGGCTGAGAAGCTGACTGGTGAGCTTCGTTACGGAGTGATACAGACTCAGTTCAAAGCCTTTGGACCAGGCATTCCTCACGTATTTCTCAATAATTTATTTACTCTATATACAGCATTGTACAGAGATATGATTTCTCTTTGCCATGCTAAATCCTTGACTTCCAGAGCTTTAGATTAGAACTTGACTAAATTAACAGAACATCCGCTTCTCTCTGTGGGAAACACTGGGTTTTTTTCTTTTACAACCATAACTGTTCTTCTGCTGTTTGGATCAGTTTTCATCTTAGTTTTATTTATTTCATCTGTTAAAAATGATAGCTAAGTCTAATCTGAGTATTCAGATTTTCATCTGTGTTGTTTTGCTCACTGAATTCAGAAGTATGAGTCTGCCCTAAGCACTTCAGAGCTCAGGAAAGGAAGGTGACCTGCTTCAGGCATTCACACAATGATTCAAAACCCACCAATCCTCTTTGATTACTTCCAGCCGTACCTTGAGTTCTGCTTGAGGCATTTCTGGGCTGTGTCAGGAAGAAGAGGCTATCTTTGTATGTCTCCAGAGTTAGTTGTACTATCCTCTCTGAGACAGAAGAGAAAATGCTTTCCATGGAATGTGGGTCAAACAACTCAGTACAAAAGTCCATCAATTTCTTTTTCTCAGAACAAATCAAAAAACTTTTTAGTGGAGCCAGGCAAAATAAGAGGTAACATCTATTTTAGTTCTTTAACTGCTTTTGTCTTGTACTTAAAACAATCTTTCAGAAATATCAGCATGCTGAGTCTTATTCTGGCCTATTAAATATAGAAAGTAGGTATTTCAGGCATAACTATGATAGGTATAGAAATAAAACTGTTTTTTGAAGCCAGATAATAATTCAACATACCTACTTTTTTTTTTTTTTGGTTGTACTTTGAACAGCAGAACTAATTATTGCAACAGAGAAAATAGAAAAAACAAAAAACAAAAAACAAAAAACTTAACTCTTTCTAGCTCTACAATGTCAGATTTTTAAAATTTATTTTATTATATTTTTTAAGGAGTAGAGAATTGATCTGTTCTTTTAAAATTGAAAGAGCTATTCCCATGGCAGCTATCAGTGTCTGGGCAACTACTGTACTTAGCATAATGAAGTTACAAGCTGGCCTTTGTTTGCTATGGATAAATTATTGTGCAAAATACTCCCTATAATGAAGGTGGGGATAATGATCTTGTTTAGCAGCACTATATACTATTTCCATGAGAAAGTTAGCCAATGATGCAAAGCCAGGGCTTCTATAACGAAAACTCTTGTTTTAAGTCTGTATAGGTTTTTTTATATAGAATCAACCAGATTATGCACACAGATAAATGTAGACAGAAAACTGAACTCATACGTAGAAACACATTAATTTTCAAGCAAAAGTAAACACTTTTTTTTTTTTTTAGGGCCTATTCTCATGTTTTCCTAGGGATTAGTCTTTCCAGTTTCACAAAAAGCCACTTAGAGATTCCTTATTCACTTGAAAGCTTAGGCTGGGTCAATTTATTCCTATGGTCAATTATAACGGTTGAAGATGGAGATGCCTTAGGGAATAATCTTTCCACAAGGAAAGAAAAGTTTATTTTTAACATATATGCAAGAATTTGATTTTATTTTGATCTCTCAGCATTGTAATATTTAACAAAATTCACTGAGTTACTTCCTTTTCTTCTTAGGGGTTTTAATTTTACTGGTGGGTTTTTTTGTGGGGAAAGGGGGAATTGAGATGGTGGGATATGTGACCAATGATTGAGAAAATCACCATAACAGAAGCAATCGAGATTTTAGTTCAGTTCTATAAGGTCTCTGGGTAAGAGTATTGCTATCAGCAGTATTTCTCATATATATTATGTCCTCGTGTTTCCAAAGTCAGCATCAGTAATAATTCTTCTGCATGGGAAGAGAATACACATCTATTCCACTGATGGAATTCTGGCGCTTCTAAATCACAGAGAAAACCTCTATGCCCGAGCCAGTCATCCAAGGTTTCCTTAACAGTCAGGGAACAAAAGGACATGCTTAGAGGATAATCCATCAAAACTAATTTGGAGAAGAACTGCGCACACCCTTGAATTTTTTTTTCCCCTTCTCATCTCTGGCCTATAAATTCAGAGAGCTGAGGATATCTGTTTTGGGTATATGCATCAAAATCTAGATGGATAAATCCTTCCCTTTGGTCTCTATCTGCTGATGAGCTTACACAGATTGCTTTATTCATAAGGTTCTTCCTGATAAGAAGAGTTCAGTGAAAAAAATAGGAAAATAACAGTCCTGTGGCTCAGAAAGCACAGTCTGAAGAGAAACATAGGCATGTATGTGACTAACCCAGCTACCAGCAGCAGAGACCGGGAGGCTGCTTGGTCCTACATGAGGGCTGGTCCAGAAGAGCTCTCTTTCCATAAGATCTGTGCTCACACCCCACAGCGTGATGAATAATGTTTAAAGAGCTACACACATACCATAAGCACCTTACATATTTCTAACACAACCTGTTCAGCTGCTAGTAGTAATTAACCCTGATCACCTCCCACATGATAAAAACATTGCTACTAGACAAATTCAAATATGGCCCTTTGTGGGATGTCTAAAGAGGCACATCCTGTTGGGGTTAATTGAAGATGTGAAAAGCAGCATGATAACCACTTTGCACTGTCAGAAGAAGGCTATGGCAGAAAAAAATTAAGGCTGAACATAGTCCTGCTCCTCAAACAGTATATTTCATATAACTCATACCTCAATTTGCCCTGTCACTGGACACATGACAAGAACTCAGGACATTGGAACAGTTTTGATGTGACTGGTCTTGTTGGAGAAAAAACTGTTGCTAGTTTACTGAAAGGGATTTTTACAGAACAGTTCATGATTGAAGGGAAATTGAAAATTAAGATTTTGAAAAATAAACTGAGATTTTTTCATTGCTAATGACCACACAGATTTACCAAAAATAAAAAAAAATAATAAAAAAAGCAACTTGATAATTACAAGTTCAGGCAGTTAACTTAGATGCTGCATTTAGCAGATCTCAGTGAAAACTGCCCAGCCTGCACTTTTGTTGAGAGCCAAAATTAATTACATGTTCTGCAATAGTATAACAGTTAACATGTAATTACATGAAACTAGAGAATGTATTTGATATTTATGTTCCATACTTTCAAAGCATTGACAATTACACCAATGACTGAATAAAACAATCCCACATAGCCATGCAAACCTGTTCTAACATGTAGCAGTTTAGAGAGATAATACTGTGGGAAAGAAGAAGGCACAACTTTCTTCTTCTCTCTGTCTCACTCTTTTTCTTTTCAAGAGGGTACTTGCTCTTAAAAACATACTTCCTTTCCACATTAAAAAGAAGAAAAGTCTATAAAACAAAAGCAAGACAGACAGACATCCTCCTGACTGGACACGTTACATGTGAAGCTAAATATAGTTTATCATTGAAGCAAGATAGTCAGCGAGTGTCTTTTGGGCAGCATGTGGCTCTTAAGCAGTTCCAGTGCCTCCCCATGCTGAGAGAGCACCATGTGTCTGGCAGGAAGGCTGCTGAAAAACCTCAGCCTCCAGCTGTGGGAGGCAGCAAGTCAGCCAGTGCTGCAGAGGTCGGTGTTGCCCCATCACCCCGGGCTCTAAATGTGTGCTTGTTCAGATGCACCTCACGTTGTGCTGAGGACATTTTGAGTACCAAAACCAGACCTCATCACCTGAGATTTCCCTTGACAACTCTTTCCAAACTGAATGCAGCATATCTGGGGATTGTCAACCTAATGACCATAAGGAAATCTGAATGCACTGGAATTACAAAATATATACTAGTGAGAATAATTTATTTTCTAATTACACCTGAAAGTAGCAAGAGTGTTAACACTACACAACAGAGCTCTTTCTCTACTGTTATGACAGTTTTCCTTGGAAAGAGACTAAGGGACTTATTTTCCTAATTTCTCAAGTTAGTAAGAAAGAAGCTGCTGATGCTTGCAACACAAACAGCTTTGAGAAAATATCATAGGTATTTTCCTCTGCTGTTTTATATGTAATTTGAAGTGCACTAATTCCTAAAAACTTTTGGTTTTGTTTGTAGCAAATGACTAGTACTGCTGGAATTAAAAAAATAATTTTGGTTTCATGGAACAAGTCTGTTTTTCTATGACTTCTAAAAGGAATGAATACATTAAATATTTTACGAGGCTTTTAAATGTTGATGATAGAGATTCAGCATGGTCTATTCTCATGCTGGATGACCAGGAACAAGAGGCCTCTTTTATTGTTCCCTGTAAAACCAATGAAATGGAACCAATTGAAATATTGTGCACAGAGTCACAGGCACAGGATAATAGTGCTTTTCTGAATGGTAAGAACACAACAAAGTGCATCTCAAGAGCTTTGTTTGTATGGAGCAGACCTCTCCTCGGAATGGACTGTCTGAAGAGGCTTTGCTTAATGCACTGTTTAATAGCAGGGCTCTTCAAGGTCTCCCCACTCCATTGTGACATGTGCACTGCTGCTCCTTGGATATGAGAACAAAAGCAAAACAACGGGGAAAAAAGGCTAAATTTACTTAACCCAAATGACTTCCATTCATTTTCCAAAATGCGCAAGTATCTAACAATGGAAAATATTGCATCCAACATTCACAACATATGAATTTATAATTATAGGAGGAAGGAGACCTTCTACACATTAAAGGCTTGTTTATGTGGTGGAAATGATAGGATTTTCACTGTAAAATGAAATCACAGAAGCCTTGTGATGGTGAAGATGAGTGAGGTACAAATTTCAATGTAATGGCAATTCTCCTGCTACAATTCCGCAGTCTGAATGTATAAATAAGATATAAATTTGTTATAAAAATCCTTTTTACAGAAATTTTTACTACTTTTGTTTGACTAAACCGTGTTCTTAAATGCTTTTGCAGAACCTGAGAGTGTAAATAACTAATAATTATTTGTTGGCACTGCTTATGCAAGCACACATTTTAGTTACCTTTCCAAATAACATGGTATATTGAAATGGTGAGCACCACTAGTTACATAAAAATGCTTGTCATCTATGAACTACTGGTTTGTTTTCAATAAAGAATGTCCAGGACATGGGGTGAAGGAGATGCAGACAAACATTCTTGTAAGAGGGAATTGTGTTTTGGTTCAAACTGTCAGTCTGTTTTCACAAAGAAATCAGACTGTGTTAGGGCATATGCATGTGAATTCTTTATGATGTCCAGTATGTAAATTCATTGAGTCCTGAAGGCTTAATTGTAAATTATTGCAAGAGAACACTGAGGTCTCAGTCCAATCCTAATGGAGATACTGAAGCAACTAGTCAATTGCTTCTTCTTTCTAACAGAAAGAGCAGCTGAAAAATAAAAGACAAAAGATTAGACAGAAAAAAATAACATATTGTACTAGTGCCATCTGACTAAATGGATTTGACTGCTAAGCTTAATTGATCAGAAAGTTGAAATAGTGGAACAATCAGTGTAATATGCTGCTTCTCAAAATACTCAAGATCATTAGACCAGAAGTGCACTTTTACCTTCCACTGCAAAACATCACTAGTATTCTTAATCAAATAATTACTCCCTAGCATCTATATTCCAAATATATTGAAGAAAAAACTCTGATGAACATATTTGGTGTAAAAGTCTTCCAAAGAGATGACTTACTTACTTTGTAAAAGATTTTACTGACTCCTCCCATGATTATCATCTGAATAATGAAGAATGCATATTCTGAAACGATAAATGGCAAAATCTGTGTCCATTTTTCTACATGAGTGGATTTAATACCATTCCTTGGAGATGGTTAACAGGCTACATTGGAATGATAACTCCTCTGGATTCTGAGGTATGCATCACTCATCACGTCCCAACAGTCAAGAGAGACGAGTAGCTGCCATCTCACATGAGGCAGCAGAAGGTTCAGTGTGTGTCTGCCTCACTCACTGATACCACCTCTCTCTGCTGGTCATAGAGGGAGCTGGGGACTACACCTTCTGGGTCAATTAATTTTTTGTCTTTCTAGCTGTGTTTTCTTTTTTTTCACACCTCTCCATCCCACACAGAGATTTCTTGCTTTTGCACTTATAACTGCACAACTTCTTTTTTTCTTGATGATTATTATCTCTCCTTTATATTTTGGTGTCCTTTCTCCCATGTGCTGTTCCTTATGATACCTCTAGCTCAACATAATCTTAGTCCTCTACACTATATCTTCACATACTATCTTACAGCAGCAGAGTTTCATTTCAGGTGAAAAGGTTTCCTCCAGTCAGTTTTTCAGACTTACTTTTTACTTTTTCACATCTAAATTTCCTTCAAGGGAATTATAAGGAAAAATGCTTGTGTGTGCATATCTATTTCCATTTATTTATGCAGCAATCTTAGAAGCATGCTAAATCCTTTTTTATAAAAGAAATTAGAATTCAACATAATACAAAGATAAAACTTAAAAGTATCCCTCCTTGAACAGAGATTCACTTTATCCTTGGATAAAACATCATAGAGAAAATCAAGAGCTGAGTTTGAGAAGTCAGAAGAATGGAAACTTAAAACAGAAAGTAATATTTTTCCTTTGACTTTTTATAACAGATATTTATATCTCTCGGACATTCTTTTGCATGTGTCCACTTATTCATTTCTTGTTTGGTTTTTTAAATGCTTCACATGTGTTTTTTTTCTACAACCTTGTGTATTAAAAAAGTCATTGACATTTCAAAGAAAATATTGAAGTCCACATAAATGTGCTCTGTTTCTGTTGTACTTGCACACACAGGCAAAACCAGCACATTTATTTATTATTATAAATAGAGTTAACATCTCTTTGTTGCTCAAAAAATAAAGATTTTGCATAAAGTGATATGCAGAAACCATATTTTTAACTTTAAATTGACCCCAAATAATGCTGAAGACAACATTTATGAATACAAAACAACCTTGAGACCTGAAAGAATAATAGGTATATATACTTACTAGTTGCTGTCCAGGTTCAACTAAATCCTCTACTCACCTTTTGTTAACAGACCAAAAAATAAGGACTTGGCATAGATCATAGGAAAATGGACTGCAGTATAGACTTGGCATAGATAGAAAAATGAACTGCAGTATTATAATTGAAAAGAATTTTTTCTTCCATACATATTGAGAGTATTATTTGCTTTTCAATTTAAAATTTGTAGTGTACTTATGATTGGCTTTAAAGCACAGCCCAGGGTTTAAAACAGGTAAAAAATCAAGGACTTCTTAAAACTGAGCTCTCTTTCTTGCTGTTGTTCCCTGTCCTTTGGCCTTGTATTCTCCTTGTCTTACAATTCCCAAGCTACTTCTGCCACTCTTCTTCTGGCTCTTTTTTTGGCCAGAGATGCTAACTTCAAAAGATAATAAACCAATTTTCACTTTTCTTTTTTAATCCAAGATTAGCAGGCTGAATTGACAATTAAGAGCTGTTGGTATTCTTTCTCTTCTAATCTGTGAGTAGTCTCCTGTTGGGTCTATTATATTCTCAGCCTTTATTTTACTACTTGATACTGTTAGCAAATGTCAGTGTTCATCAGCATCACAGTTTGTTTTACTGCAGGAAATGTTTTCAGTTGACTAGAAATGAAAGGTGAAATGCCATTAGAGAAACAGTGTCAAGCACTGAGACTCAGTTCTTCAGAATGATGTTTTGATGATTATTTTATGGCTCCTGAAGGACTACGCTTTCTTGAAAGACAGAAAAAGTGAAAATTTTAATACACTGTCATGATTCATCTCCCCAGTACTTGCTTCACTTTATCTCCTACAGGAGAGAGAAAGCATGTTGAAAAAAAACAAACAAACAAAACAACAACACTCTCATAATACATGTAATCACCCAAAGACAAAAATTCTGCTTCTTGAATTTGGTAGAAGTTCTGCAGAAAATGCAAGGGTAGGAATATCACATTGCCAGTTGTACACAGCGTGTACTGTACCACTCATTCTGATCTGACCATGTCANGGCAAGGGAAAGGAGGGGTGGGGCAAGGGAAAGCAGAAAGGGAAAATAATATATCTGAACTTAAATGTATATGACTTAAATATGTTTATAAATATATTCACTTTATGGGTGAATATATGGAATTTACGGCTGGGTTGGAATTAATTTTCTTCATAGTAGCCAGTATAGTACTGTGTTTTGTATCTCTCACTAAAGCACTGTTGATAAAAAAAAGAAAGTGTTGTGGCTATTTCTGAACATTGCTGGTACAACTCTAAGGTTTTTATGGTTTTGTTTTGATTTGGTTCATTTTCTTTCCTCCAATCTGCTCCCTGCAATGACTAGGCTGAGGATGTAAAAGAAGTTGGGAGGTAACACAGCCTTGGCAGTTGACCCAAAATGACCAAATGGATATTCCAAGCAACATAATATTATTTATGCTCTTCATTAAAAACTGTGGGGAGAGAGTCATTGTTCAGAGAGTAGCTGGCATACTTGTGGGAGGTGGTGAAGGATTACCTTTGCATCACTTGCCTCTTTGGGGTTTTTTCCTCATTCCTCCACCTTTTAAATTGTATTCACCAAGACCTAGTAATATTTTAGTTTTACTCTGCCGGCTCACTGCCTTGTCCAGCTGGAGCAGAGGGGAGCAAGCAGTTAACCATGTAATATTTAGGTGGCTGATGGGATCCACCTGCCACCATATATAAAACAAATGTTTTCATGTTTCTGAAGGAGAAATAATTTCTTTGCTCAGCAAGACTAAAGGGAAAGGTAACAGTTCAAGTGGTGGTAAAGAGATCTGGTAAAAGGGACAGTGTAATTTACAAAATGGTCATCTATCCTGTGAAGGTGACCTTAATTTTGTGTGGTGTGTGTAAGCATGAGTACTGAATATGCAAATACTCATTGAGGAGATATAGAGAAGGACATGAGACATTATTTAGTATTACAGTAACATATTTAGGGAAAGGGAAATACCAGCTCTTTAGCTCTTCCTTCTATGAATATTTTTGTCTCTAAAGTTATTCAGGTAATATGAGAAAGTTCTGTCCTCCAACAATGTGGGTACTGGTGGTTAATGAACCTCTTCAGTAATGACAGAACCTAGGGTCCCCTAAATTTTCCTGTTAAAAACTAGTCAGATTTTCTTTGACTGTTGAGTGCTAAATATGACTAATTATGATTGCAAATTTAGAATCACATCTGTAAAAAGCAGTTCCTCCCTTACAGCTTGAGGTTGAATGCCACTGTCTTTAAATCATGTGACTTAAATCACAGTCTTTTCATAAGTTTACACCACAAAAGTTAGCAGAGTATTTACCCATATGATTATTTGGTGAATTGCATTCAATAATAATTAATTTTCCCATCCAGAGTATATGAAAATGAGAAATTACCCTTTGTAAAGTTTATTTGGAGTGAATATAGACTTGGAATAGTAAAAAACAGAATTAAAAAAAGCTAAAGGAAAGGCTCTCAACTCAACTGTAGAAAAAATATTATTTCTATTTAAAATATAGTCAATCATTATGAATTATATTTAAAATTTTAGTATTCTATATAGTAGATAAAAACAAAAAGTGAACATGAATAGCTTACAACAAATATAAACAGCTCTAAATGCTGCAGCTATTTCACAGGAAACATTTTTTCCCCACCTGGTACCAAAGTTGTAGTGAATGTCAAGCTAGTTAATCACAACCTTTTTTCCTAACTTGTAACCTTTTCCTCTTCTCTTTCTTCTCTCCACTGCCTCAATCTCCATTAAAACAGGCTGCTCAAAAGGCGGAGCTTGCTAAAAGCACTCATGGGAGGGACAGCATTTAAAATCCATGTAACAGTTCATTATTTTGAGGAGTAAGTACAAGAAGCATTGTGAGAATATTTTAAGTGAAGAGCAAATAAACAGTACCAACCAATATGCACTGCATCTAATGTATCTGAAAGGATTTTTATTTTCATTGATATTTTAATATTTTGGCTGACTTGATTGAAAACTTTTTTTTAATAGTGAGCCTTTATAACCTGATTTCTAACAGAAAGCAATAGGGAAAATCATAGCAAAACAAATCAAGAAGTAAGTATTTGGAATCATATTGTGCACAGAGAACTGTGCACCATTCCTGTCAAAGTGAGTAAATCAAACCAGTTAATGGACTTGAGTTACTATGTATCATGTTTTCGATTGTTTGGGAATTCTTTTTGTTTGTTAGAGGTGGTTTTTCATGAGGTTTTGGGAGGGTTAGTTTTCTTTTGTTTTTCTCAAAAAGGTCACTTGCCCATTTAATGATATCTACTAATGAGAATTACATTATGGATTCAAAATCCCCTTTTCACCAAGGAACTATACCTGGTACATGGTTTAGACCTGTCTTTTCATTCTTATACTGAGGTATTTTCTCCCTAGAAAAGTACTGTGAGTAAATAAATAAATAAAATTCTTATGAAAGTTCTACCCAGACATTTTATCTCCTAGTTTAATTAAGGTTATGTAATGTAATATTAAGGGATAGAGGGAGATGTAATCCCAGGCAGCAATAGAGTTTTACAATTTCCTAGTCTGAAAAGTAGGTGTAGACATTGCCAGATTTATATCAAAAAGGATTCCTTTTTCATTTGAGCACACTGAGAAAGAAGATTTATGGCTCTGAGAGTAAAGGTACATGTTAGCAAGATAACCTAAATTAATGAGGTATTAGACACATAGATAATATAAAAGTAAAAAGCAAGAAGTGAAACTGAGATAGATAAGGCTTCGGAAAAAAAGTAAAAAACAAGTCAGAGTTCACTCATATCTAAAAATAACCTGTATTCATTTTTGTCCACAGTTAGAATAGTCTTACCATCATAGATGACAACTTTCAGTCAGCCTCTCAGTAAAGTGACCCACAGTGACTATGTTATGGCATAGGCATTCCAAACTGGCAGTGCAAAAAGCAAGCACAGAAGTTTCTACATGATGCTGCATATTTCAGTGTCTAAGAGACCCGGGTTAAGTGGCATGTGAGAAAAGCTAAGTTTCTTCCCAGCTTAGGATGGGTAGGCACACTGTGAGCAGGGAATTAATAAAATGTTCCTGGTAGTGAACATGACAGAGATCAAAAATCACAAAGTCAGTGCTGAACTGCTGAACTGAACTTGTGAAGTTGAATTATTGTTCATGTTTTTCCTTTACCTTAGCTGACCCAGAGCTCCATTGTCACAAATGCTGGAAGATGATTATATGTTTTACTTAGGGCAGGTATTTTAGGATGTTTTCCCATAGTCCCTCCGCACTTGGCAATTTTCGCTTTCTACTTTGAAAAAGACATTTGTCCTTTTCTTATTCTACTGAAATATTTTTATATATTTTTAGTTTCTCTAAAAGTTATGATGAACAAAAAATTTAATGATAAAGAACCTATTAGGCTCAGTATAAGAGTAAGGACCCTAAGATAGGCATCATCTTTGACTCAGTCCACTCTCCAGAGCCTCATAGCCCAGCTACACCTAATTTTTGTTGATTCATTCTGCATAATATCTATAAGATACCATAATCCTCTCTGTCTATGCAGTTAAATCTCTCCCAAGATCCTCATCATCTCATGTCTTGCTTATTGAAAAGTCTTTCTTTTCAGCTTTGAGAGATGATCTTGCCTCAGTCAAATCTATTCAGAATGCTACCTTAAGGAGTATTTTCCTAGCTCGCTTCCCTTTATGCCCTTCCACTGATTTTTCTATCTCATCAAAGATACACTATTTTTCTTTATTAACAGGTACCCTAATGGCCAATCCTCACACTACATACCTATGTTTCTATTTTCTATGAGCCAAAGCCTGTGTACCTTCATCACTCTTGCTACATTTTGCAGCAAGCAATTTCAGGTTTACTCTCATACTGCCTTTCATGCCTGGGAGGATCTCCTTTAAAAGACCCCTAGAGCTATCTTGTAATCCACCATCAATTCTCTTCCTAAAGCTGTTATTGGCTATGATGCATAAAAGAAACCAAAGCCCCTAAGCAATTGGTGCAGTAAAACACAGTCTATATCGCTAAGCAATGTTTGCCTCGTGGTCTCTTTGCAATGCTCTGTTTTCATCCTGCATTCAGTACACAGACTGTCACCTCAACTGGAGCAAGAAAATACTTTAGCTCTACTTCACACCACATAGCTGAGGAAGGTTATAATTCATTATTTGGATTCCTAGGCATTACCTAAATACTGACAGCAGCAGATGATGCTATTCTAGGATTTCTAGTGCTCTAGAATTCTCTACAATTAGGTGTTCATTTCTTAACATAATTTAAATTTTTTTCCCAATATATATTAAGAAAACCCCAAAACATATAAAATTGTACATTGAAACAACTAATTTAATTGGACTAGACTGATCTGCAGAAAACCAACATTTTTAATCTAAAGTAAAAGTTTTAAATTAAGGAATAACTAGGACCCATTAGGTTATGTTACAAAATTCACCATCCCAGCTGTCCTCTACATACAGACAAGGAAGGGAAAACATCATGGGGTTATATGCTTCTTGGTATCTCCTGCTGGTGAAAGAGTCCCTGTGTGACAGACTTTAATGTCAACAGCCATTGAAACTAAAGTTAAATTAATTTCTACCCATATTTTGTCCTTACATTTTGTACCAAACACAACAAATAAGGTCGCTGGCAGACAAACATCCATTTTAAAGCAAATATTAGAATCTATATATGTCAAACCTACTTATAAGGATTAAGACCATTGAATAAGTATACCATGGCAGCCAAGACCTTATCTAAATCTGTCCAGACCCCTTTCCTGTATTTCCTTTCCCTAGGTATGGGGAAGAGCATATTCTACATCAAGACCTTGCTCCTGTATGGAATCAGGGCAGAATCAGGCATGAATGTATGTCTGGTAACTGGGAAAATTGTCTAGGTTGCCTAAAGAAATGAAACCTCTACAACCAACAAAACTCCTTCAATTTAATGTCAAAAAAAAAAAAAAAAAGCTTCAAGAGAAATGTTATATGAAAACAAGAAACAAGTAAGTAAAAGGTAATAAACAGTGAAAACTGAAAACTCTCCTTAAGTCCTAGTTCCAAACTTGGCAATACAACTAGCTCTTTTGACAGTAGCAGAAGAAATTTCAGTCATAGATAAAAGGCTTTATTTGTCTGTCATATAAATTAAGTGTGAAAACATAAAAATGTTCAAAACAGTGTTAGCATAGTAAACATTTTAAAATTTGAAAAAGAGAAATTCTCCTAAAGAAATTTCAAAGGAATTTTAGTTGCCTGAGATTGTATAATAATAGGTGTAATGTGCTAAGAAAAAACAAAAATAAGAATGATCTTAATATTACCATGAAAAAAAGTAATGTTTTATACTTTTTGCTATATCCATTGTAGATATATTTTTGGGGGTTTTTTTGGTTTTTTTGTTTTTTTTTTTTTAAAGCACCACTTCCAGCACAAAACTCCAAAAAGTAAGACTTCTAGAATAGAAGAATGGACCAAGTTTTCACTTATATTACTTGAAAAATATGTGTAGGCTATTATTGCATCTGTCACAGATGAGAAAACTACCGTTATGCATCATTTAGCCATTCAATGGTTTACAGCTCCAACTATTCCAGGAAGGTCACAAATCCACCAGCTATCAGAAAGAGCTAGATACTGTGCTGGAACTATGATTTAGTGTGGAAGAATTCATAATATCTGTGTAGCCAGGCAGCTGGCTAGACATCTGAGGTAGCTCAAATGTGTAGATAATGTTGCTTTAGTTCATTTGAAACTTATGCTCCGTAAAATAATTAAAGATTGACCTTTTTCACTTGAAACTGTAGCTATTCCACAAGTCCAAGAATCAAGCTTGCCTATGCTAGAAGGATTTAAAGGATGTATTGTTTTTGACTGGTATCAATCCACTGAAGAAAGAATTAAGGACATCACTGCAATTCCTGTTCTGCAGCTATGCTAGACAGGCAGATTACAGGAAGAAGGCAATTACAAATTTTGTTTTGCAAATGACCCTAAACAGTTCAGTGTAGCAGACATGAATGAAGTTTAGTGCTATGAAGGTGACCTGAGTAATTCTAGTCTTACTAACTTACTAGAATGTGAGGGAGGAGTTTCCTTCTATCCCCAATATATTATTTGTGGAACTTCCTAAAGGGCCTATAAATGAAATGTTCCCAATGAGAAGGTCAGAATATTAAAGGGTTTCTTGAAGGCTGCCTATTTTAAACTCACCTGAGACCACCCATCTGGCAACAATTACAATTAGACTCCTTGCCAAGAAATTATGAAAGCAAAAACATTTTCTATCCAACATAAAGAAAACCCTTCGTCTAAGTAGCAATACTTATGTGAATTAACAGACTCATATTTCCAGCTGCAACACATTTCTTATTTCCAGTACCTCATACATGATGCTCATTATTCTTTAAACTGAATAAATCTGCAGCCAGTTCTCAGGTGTCTGTTCTCTGCATGAAAAAAAAAAAACCTATAAAAACCAACCAAAACCAAACCAAAAAAAAGTCGTATAACTACTGCATTCATTACTGTTTTGGGTGGTTTGCTTCTCATACCTCCTGCAAGGACCACATAATTATTTGCTGCTTAGTTAGTCAAAACTTCCAAAAGTATTTTGTTACCCAAGACAATTCTCACAAAAGCCTTCAATGCTTAACTTTTTTTTTGCTAAATTGCAATTTTCAGTGTTAAGGTAGAATCCTCTAACTGACTTAGTGGCTGCACAGCTGATAACCAGTTGGGAAAATGGCAAAATCACCCAATTTTATGCTCCATTAAGCAGAAAAGTTTGATTTAGCTTTCTGTATGAAATGATCAATAAAAATAAAAAAATAAACTCCTGAAAAGTCTTAAATAATCCCTTTAAAAGATGAAATTATATAATCCCAACATAATTTCAACATCACAGCTGTTCATAAGAAGAACACGGAACTGAAACGAACAACACAAAATATGATGAGCTTGAATTGTATTGAACTGGTGAGCAAAGTAAATACAATTTATTTAAAACCATATCCAAAAGAAGAATGAGTCATAAGATACCAGTTGCCCTCATATTGAATATTTCCAGGTGCTTGAAATTTCTCTATGTGCCTGCAATTTCCTTGCTAACCTGTCCCTTGTATAGAAGATCCACACTTGTCTCCAGTATAATGAATGGACACAGAGTAAGCACTTGAGGTAACATAATTTTCAAAGAGTGCACAGCAAGCACCAGGTGTTGGGATGCTCCAAAACTGCAAGTGGAACAAGTTTTGTATTTTAGAAATGGACAAAAGAGTAGATAGGTCCATGGTTTAGCTGTGATACAGAGACCAAATGATTAAAACCATCTATATTTTAGCTGACCTTTAGTCAAAGGACACAATCACTGGACTTCAGACTGTACAAAAGTAGACATATTACTTACCTAAGACAGGGAATCTCCACAGAAATAAAATCAACACCTATGAGTGCAAAGAGTAAGTATAAAAGGAGCACTACTCTGTATGCAAGGGACATCTCCTAAGGCACGTTTCTGAATTCAGTTAACTCTACTTTAAGGATCATCTATTTTCTTAAGTTTGTGTTTATATAACGGAAAACTCATGATGTTGGGGCAAGATTTGCCTAAAGTTGCGTGTGGTTTGCACCCGTTGAAGGACCTACCTCTGTCTTGTCCCCCTGATTCAAGGGTAGATTCATCTGTCAATATCAGGGGTGTAGGTATTATTAAAAACTCTATCATTTTCCAATATTAAGCTAATATTAAACAGAGGCAAAGGGAACTAGAGGAAGACAATAATGTGGAAACTTAGAATAGTTTCACTCAGATCTAAAGGCAAATTAAATTAAAAATAAGTGACCTTATTGAATTCTGCAGCTTTTACTATTAATAAGTTTGTATGGGTTAAAAAAATACCGTGTGAATATACTTAAAAAGCCAGAGAAGTGACACATTTACTATCATACATAGAGTACTGTCATTTTTTAACCCCAGTCAGCAGCTTAGCCCCTCAATTTCTCGCTCACTCCTCTCTGCTAGGATGGGAAGAGAATCAGAAGGGTACATGTGAGAAAATGTGTGGGCTGAAATAGAAAGAGTTTAATAGGTAAAGCAAAAGCTGGTTTTGAAGATGGCTACAGGCAAAGCAGAAAAAGGAATTCATTTGTCACTTCCTATGGACAAACAGGTGTTCAGCCACCTCCAGAAAATCAGGGTTCCACGTGTAATGGTGTAATGGCGACTTGGGAAGACAAATATCATCACTCCAAATGTCCCCCCTTACTTCTCTTTTCCCCTGTATTACAGGACGAGCATGACACCATATGGTATGGGATGAAGAACAACATCCTTTGGCCATTTGGTGTTGGCTGCCCCAGCTGTGCCCCTTCCCAGCATCTTGGGCATCCCCAGCCTGTTCACTAGTGGGGTGGAGTGAGAGGCAGAAAAGCTCTTGACTCTGTGTTAGTGCCACCCAGCAACAGCTAAAATATCCCTGTGTTATCTACACTCTTTTCATCACAAATTTAAAACATAAAACCATACAAGGTCCTAGGAAAAATTAACTCTGTCCCAGGCAAAATCAGTACAAGTGCATTAGATTATAAATACGTATTTCAATCCTTATATTACAAAACTGAAAAGTAAAATATACTATTATTTCAGGGCAATCCAGGGACAAATAACCTTGAACTCCAGACTATACTTCTGTCTTTGATTTGCTTGCACATTGAACTGTGAGAGTATGTGTCCCATATGGATCATTGCCAGATTAGCTGGAGTATTTTTGAGTCAAAACTGACCTCAGAATTCAACAAAAGAGTCAAATGGCCATCTATATATATATATCTCCATAAATACAAACATCACTGTGCTCACCATTAATTGTTCCTTTCTATTCAATGGGCAGCTGTATTGTGTACTTATATCCTCAGCATGAATTTAAGGTGTCCTTCTATTTTTGCTGCACTCCACCATTATGGTAATAAAATTTTAAGTCACTAGAGAAGGTCTCTGCTCAGAGAGGAAATCACAGAAGCTCTTAACCAGATGCAGGTGGAGCAAGAAGGGTTAGTACTATTGTACTGTTTGATCATCTAGAAGAAACTGCAAATCTAATCAGATCCCTATGTTGAGAACTTCATGAACAAAAACCAGGCACAGACACTCAAAGCAGAGGAGATGATAAAACCTCATCCAAAGCCTCCTGTTGCTTTCCACATCCCGCACTAATCATTTAAATCTGAATTGTATGAGACTTGGCCAGCTTGCTCTCTTGAGCCTGAGACTTACCCAGACAGAAAAAAACATTTGACAGCTTTTTATTTGGGGTGAGATAGAGGTATAAAACTCCATGTCATGATCATGCGGAAACCATCTTATCTATATTTTTATTTTATGCAGTAGAGCAAGAGGTTTTGTGTCAAATCTGATTAAATTTTACAGAATTTCTGTAGCAGTTGTTACATATATCTTTAACCATCTTTATTATTAAAAGAAGAGAGAGACAGAGGTTGCTAGTGCTATCAATATAAAAGTACTGCAATACTTTCTCCAGTGAGGCACTTAAAATATTAAATCTTAGATGATATGCAAGATTAAAAGATTAAACATATTTTATTATTAAAATACTGCTATTGCTAGTTTTACTTCCATAGAACTACAACTTTAACAGCAGCTTTGCTATCATTGTTCTATGTACATGACAGCAGTGCACAAGATACAAGCCAGCAGTGCCCTGGCAGCCAGGAGGGCCAAGCGTGTCCTGGGGGCATCAGGCACAGCATCACCAGCTGGGCAAGGGAGGGGACTGTCCTGCTCTGCTCTGCACTGGGGCAGCCTCACCTTGAATATTGTGTGTGGTTTTGGGTACCACAACATCAGAAAGACATTGAACTGTTAGAGAGTGTCCAGAGGAAGGAAATGAGGATGGTATGTGAGGAGTGGCTGAGGTCACTTGGACTGTTCAGCTGGAGGAGAGAAGATTGAGGGGAGACCTCATTGCAGTCTACAACTTCCTCATGAGGGACAAGAGGAGGGCCAGGCACTGATCTCTTCTCTGTGGTGACCAGTGACAGGACCCGAGGGAATGGCCTGAAGTTGTGTCAGGGGAAGTTTAGGTTGAATACTACAAAAAGATTCTCCACCCAGAGGGTATTTAGGCACTGGAAGAGGCTCCCCAGAGTAGTGGTCACAGCACCAGCCTGACAGAGTTCAAGAAGCATTTGTACAATGCTCTCAGGCACATGGTGTGGGTCTTTGGGCTGTCTGTACAGGACTGGAATTGGACTCAATGACCCTTGTGGGTCCCTTCCAACTCAGCTTATTCTGTGATTCTGTGACAACTGTTCTGGAAGGTATACCTCTCAAGGAAGGATAACAGGATGAATAAAATAAAAATTAAGGACATGGTTTAATGGTGAGCTTGGCAGGGTGAGGTTTGCACTTGGACTTGATGACCTTAAGGACCTTTTCCAACTTGTGGTCCTATGATTCTGTGAAAAGGCCCATGCATTGCTGAAGTCAATGTCACAAAATTAGAGGCAACATAACAGAGCAGAGAGAGGAAAAGCCTGTTGGTACACAGTGGCAGTAGTTTTTAATAAAGCTTAGTACCTAATTGACCAGATCTGAAAGAGATAATTTGTTTCCATCAGTACAGTAGAAATATAATCCTGGAATATATTACCTCTCTGAATTTCCTCTCACACTGGATAATTGATTTAGACAAACTATTATATGATCAAAATAACTACAAAATTGCACAGAAGAAAAGATCAAGGATAACAGGTGTTTACCAAAGCTCACGCTTTTTTTTTTTTTTTTTAATACAGCAAACAAAATTTCTTAGGAAAAGTTCATGAGCAATCTAAGTAGCAGATAACCTGAAAGAAGAAGGTACTTTTCTGAGACAATATTTTTTCCTCTCCTTTATTTTAAAGTGAATACAGGGATTTGTTGTTTAGAATTATCTCAGTTACATTAGTCAAAAATGGAATCTTAATTCCACCCATATTTTTGCCCCTCTTCCCCTTTTAGCCAACACATAAACAACTAGCAAGTGTCTACTAATGGAGGTCTAAATTTAGGATAGTCAAGAGAGAGATAAAAGGAAATTTTGCTTCTTAATGTGAACACATAGTACAACTTTCTCTCTAAGTACCTAAGGACATATACCATGTGTGCATTGGAAGCAAATAGTAGTAGCAATAACTATTATCGTTTGTACTGAGTTTTACATCTACCAGTCTCTGTGAAAACAGTAATTACTTTACTGAAACTGAGGTTCTGTCATTTACATTTCTCCAGGACATACAGAGTTATGTGTGAACAGACTGAGAACATAGTGTACGTATGTATTCTATCATTAATTAATGTTCCTTTTCAAACAAAGGGCAAGCACTCTCAGAAAGCCAAATCAGTAGCTATGATCTCAAACTTTGCTATTGGCCCATCAAAATTCTGTAGAAGAAAGAAAAAAGAAGGCAAACTAGAAAGCCTAAGGGGGTTTCCACAACCTCCATCAGCGAACATGAGAGAATATTTTTTAAAAATAATTTTAGGTATCATGGCAGTGCTCAAATGACCTTTGCTAATGATGAGCAGGCTTCTCCCACTGTGGTTCTCCATGGTCACAAACATCACATGTGTACTAATACAAAAAAATGGACAAGACTGTATTTTCTCTGGTCCTGAAGGCAGCGTCTCCTCTCAGAGTGGGGTGGTCTGGCCCACACAGGCTGTGATGGACAATGCCTGACCTTGCTTTCTCCCATACTGTGCCTGAATAGCACAGGCCAAGATAGACAAAAAGCAAGAAGGAATTAAGTAGTAGAGAAGTTCATGGTCCAGTGCTCATGGGTCATGCTCTTACCCTGATTAATGAGAAACATGGCTTCAAGCTTCAAGAGTAATACTGAAGTCTGATGTCAGTGCAAGCAAAAATTAAAGAATATAGGGACATTGGAAAGGATGTGTGCATATGTTACTTATACATGTTTTTTCTTTCAAATATGTTATGATTTGTCTAAATCATTCAAATAGCTTTTCAAAGATAACAGCACCTATAATTGTGGAAATATTTCAAAATTTTTACTGATGTTGAGCAGATCTTCATTAGACAAACTCACTTGTAATTTATCTCCTTTGAAATTAACAGAATTGCCTCAGGAGTGAATTCAATCCAGTCTTATCAGCTGTGTCCTAACAGAGATTGGAGTATAGAACCTTTTCACAAGTGACAACACTAGAATAAAAATTACTAAAACCTAAAGGAGTGGAATCAAACTGTTGGGAAAATTAAAAAGAGAAATATCCTTTTTCACCAAAGTAACTGCACTGTCATATTGATCATGATCTTGCCTCCCTATTGCTTTTTGACAATTGCAACTGTAGGTCTCCAGACCAGCACGGCTTGATCAGTGTAATAGCAGAAGCATGACATCAGAAAAATTATATTAAATGGAGATCACATCCCATGGGACACTGATTCTGATTTACAGAAACAGTGTTCTGTAGTCAAGTACAAAATATCCTCTCTGACTATCCTTTAGTGAATGAGATTCTATTATCTTTTTTGTTCCACCTCCTATTATATTTTTCTGACTCCCTGGACAAGGGGTTATGTGGCCAAGAAGTATTCTATTTTTTCTAATTATAGCAGCTATTTCAGTTAAAGAAAGGAAAAAAGAAATATGACTCTTATTTCATATTTTTGTCCTCAGGTATTTAAGTCAAAAGTTAGCAGTATATTACACATTATTTAAAAAAAAAATTATACCAATATTGTCATACCAAACCTCTCCCCACTTATCTTCTTTACAGTCTTTCATACAAGACAAAATTTTAGCAGAAGTTTCCATATCAAACTTCTGAAAAGAGATGCTGAATAATGTTGGACTAACCATCCAGGAAAGAGTGGCTCTGAATATAAATGAATGAGCAGTTTGAAAAGATATTTTGCTTCCTTGTAAGGAACACAAACAAACAAAACCTCCCAAACTGACAACCAGACCAAAACAACCAACCAAAAAACCCAACAGTACAATATAGTTAAATAAACAGCAATATTCAAATGTCTCAAAATACGCCATTACCTACAAGATAAGTACTACTGAGCAGAGAAGTCATTTCAGTGATCCTCTTCAAATCCTCTATGTTATTATTTGTCTTGATCACAGTTTATAAAACTTCCTTTACAGGAACTTGTTTCTTATGTTATCAAGGCAAAATGAAGTTGTATCTCCCTTGGTGTTACCATCCTAGAGATTAATGCATTGTAGCCTGAATTTTCAATCATTAGCAGCTATTCCCATTCCCACTTCACATTAATTCTTTAAAAACAATCTAGAAGAATAAATAAAAATAACTTAAATATAACGCATAATGAAAGACAAGCAAAAGTATCAGAAATATTGGATACTAAGTCTGACTGGGATGCTTCCTTCTTTTTTCCCTCTTTTTGGTTTTTTTTTCCCCCTGGTTTTGAAATGTTGCTGCTTTTCATGGACCTGACAATAAAAAGAGACCCTCTTATTCAGCAGGTCATAATCAATCCACTGCTGGGAGAGGAATGTTGGCACAACTAGAGCAGAGTGTCTCTTGAAAATCTGCTCTGAACTTATAGATCCTCCCAGGTTTCAACTCTGGCCTAAATGTTTTGCATTATTGAGTCCTTGTGATTAGAAGTCATAAACTGAAACTTTGAGAAGACTTCCAAATAAGTCAGAATTAACTGGAAATTAATAAACTGGAAAAAACTGATTGTAAATGGATTGTTCTAAAATTGTTGAAAAATGATTAACACAAGGCATAAAATCAACTGTGTGACAATGTGAAAATGTAACTCAACACATGAATTTTCTAATACTGTTACATGCAGTTGCTATTTATAGTTTTGTAAAACCTAAAAAAAAAAAAGGGTAGCAAAATTTGTTGTCATATTTGTCTCTACTCCAAATATATTTTCAAGAGAATTCTTTGCCTATTTCTGTAAAAGCAGTGGGAAGATAATGCTTGCAAAACAAATTTAAATGAACTGAAACAATTTGCCTTGTCTTCCAGGAAAAAGGAATTGAGAAAAACATCGTATGAACCTTGAGCTTTTCTCTAAATGACACTGCTTTGGTGAAATACCTCTGCTAATGAAAATGCATTTTGATTTAACAACTAATAATTCAATGTCTGGTAAAATATTAATTCTTCCTTCCAGCTGATAGTTTTGTCATCTCCATAACAATCAAAATGAAAAGTATAAAAAATAAGAAGTAACATATGAGATACACTTTGCTAGGAAAGAAAAGATGGAGCCCATTTGTAGTTATTTCAGCTTTTAGATCCCAAAAACCATTAGTTTTACTTCCCCTGAACTGCTTAATATGTAAAAAGAATTCCAAATTGCTGTTGCAACAGATGTATGTCCTGTTAGGTCTGACTCCATATCCTCTTATGAATGAATGAAATTATTGAGCTCAATCTCCAGTGGTCTCTGAGCACCCTAAATATTGAAAGGAAAAAACTTCATGGAAGTCTGATTTTTAAAGTGCAATGTGCTTCTGAACCCAAATTGTTTAATCCTTCCCTTTGAGAGTATTGCCAATGACAGCAATGTTTTGCAGTGTAATTGACTGATGGAAAAGGTCCAATATGCTAAGGAACCAAGAGAGGAAAGGAGGGGTAGGAAGGGGGTGTATCTGTTCTTTCTCAGTGTCATTTGGCAGTCTGATGAGCTCTGAGAATTTGTCAAAATTAAACTGACCATGCCCAGAGAGAATTCTTCCTTTTCTCTTTCTTGGAGCAGGTTTGATGGCAAATGGGATATTATTTCTATCTTTCTGTCAGACAGTTATAATGTACTGTGTTTATAAATCCAACACCAGACTGATTTTTGCTAAATGGTCTTTCAAAATCTTCTTACCTCCTTGAATAAGCAGTACTGACTAAAATGTCATGAGGTGCCAATATATATTAAGTTGAAAGTTCCCTTGACGTTTTACTTTTTCCAGAACCACTAGTTACTCTATAGTATTTCTGAGAAGCATATTTTCTTTAGAGTCAAAGATGCCAAGACTAACAAGTATCATTTTATGGATGCAAGAAAATAGTATGGTTTTAATTTGGAAGTATATGTTCTCTTACAGAAAATGCACCTGTGGTAAAGTTTTTTGTGAAAAGATATTGCAGTATTTTTCTTTATTAGTGAAATGTTATCTCTCTATAGGGTATTCTCCTCCTCCTCTCACAGCCTTAACCTGCAATTACTGCAATAAAATACTGTAGGAGTCCCAGAAATATTCTAAATGGAAAGCACTTCCTGAAAAGCTACAATATTAATGCATTAGCATTTTGAAAATCACAGTCTTTGAAATGAACCAGTGTTGGAGTGGGTGGTATTGTTTCACTGGAAGATAAAACTAGTTTAGATTCTTCCAAAACCCTAAATTTGAAATCTTGACACCAAATATAAGAGTCAAACCATGTTTCAGATTCCAGAAAGGAGCTGTGATATGATAAGCTGTGATGAATCCAGAGAATTTCTGGCTTGTTTTGTGAGCTCCGTAGAAAAGGTGTTTTAGAAATCTTTAATGCAAACTCTCAGCAAGTCTAACCTGTGAATGTAATTCAATTAATGGCACATAGATTTATAATTTATTTTTTTTAGCATTAAATATTAATTTATAGCTCAGCTTAGTTCTTATTCATAAACATGAGTCTAATTTTCTGGCAAAAACCTTTCAAATTGAGTTTCTTTTGAAATATTAAGGTTTATTTTGACTAACCACGGTATCTATGGAGTTTTTTTCTCCTGTATCTATCAATTAAGCAGATATTTCACCAACAGTAAAATTAAATGTATATTGCATACACACATTCATATATTTCATAAATATAGATTCATACAAATACACATTATGTACAAAATGCATACATCTGCATTATTCATCAAAGTGATTATGAAATTAGTCTGAGTAGAAAAGTTTGACCAAAAAATATAAGATGCTGAGAGTCAACATAAACTTAAGTATTGTTGTAAGCATAGCAGAGGCAATTAAGGCTGAAATAATGTAGAAGAAAAGGTATTTTACCTATGTTTATCTGATTTCTATCTGATTTTTTGAATTTTTTTTTTTTTTTAAGAAATTTGAAATAAAATGCACAAAAATCTAAACAGGATGAAAACAGACATGCTTGATGAGAACAAGGATCCCCCTATGCAAGCATCCTATCTCTGTTACTGATCAGTGAGAGATACCAAAGGAAAGAACTACAAAACAACAACAACAAAAAGCAACCAAGAAAAAAATTAAGAAAGAAAGAAAAACAGAGAAGGAAATTATAGAATGACTGACTCTTGAAGCCCCTGATAGGTAGCAGACTTGGATATTTTACTGAACACTGAATATGTATCACACCATTTTAATGTACAGGCGAGTGGGTCTATCTACTCGTACTGTGCTACCCACACCTGCCTATCCTTAATGCCCCTTGTGTCACTTTGTGCCAGTGAACTCCAGATTTCAGTTCTTCATCATATGAATAACGTCCAGAGTACTTTTTTTAAAAGAAACTGTTAATTCATTGTTTCCTTTCCTCAGTTGTTCTTGTCTAAACAAAAAATCTTATTCTATTTAGGCTTCCCTCAAATAGATGATCATACTTGCCATTCTTCTAGCATTTCTACAAGGTCTTCTTCTGACCACTTCTGGCAGTTTCAGAGATCTGCAATGACCCACAGAACTTCTTTGCAATTAGAAGTAATTTAGAGCCTCCTATTCTACGTATATTGTTAGTATTATTTTTATTTATAACTTCGTATGAAAGTCATTTCATTTACAAATTTGTCACCTCTTCATTTGATCACCTCCTCATTCAGTGCTTTTCACAAGCATTTGCAGCCACATTTAAATTTGACTATTCTCAGTAATTTTCTGCCACTGGACAAATTTTGCTACCTGTTCCCACAAGTTAAAATGAAAGCTTTGTAGCCAAATAAGAGGTTACATGAGATTTTAAAAAGGTATTTGATGTTTTAAAATCCATTTTTTGCAGTGTTCTATCAAAACTGACAAATAAAAATTCTTTCTTTTAAAAGTATCTGAGCAATCTTATCATCCGCAAGTTCCTGTGGTGGAGGTGGGAAAGGAAGAGAGGAAAAAAGGTGGAGGAGATAAAAATGAAAAAATCCAGCATTTACTGGATTTGCAAGTTGCTAGTTAGTTCATAAAGTCATACATTCCACATATTACAAATAAAATATTATTTTATTTAATAGCATTTTATGTAGTCAGTGGGACTTTTCTATGCCTTTGCATGAATGTTGTATGGTTTCCTTGATAAACAAGATTCACCTCATACCATTGATATCAGGTGCTTCTCTGAGGAGACAGAAATGTAATCATACTAGTAACAGTGGCAGAGCTTCTGCATGAAAATCTGGGTTTCCCACAGTCACCTCTCTGTCTTGTAACATCATTAGATTCTAAAATGTCCCCACCTATATGTGAAATTATGTCTGTGGAAACTTACAGCTTAACCTTGAAGAAAGCATGGTGTTCTTTTCTTCATTTTAAATACATCACAGGAGTAGCTAGGGGTCCTATTCAGCCCTCAGGGCTTCATCCAGATTTCTAGTTAAAAAACTGCAGCCTCCATTCTGCAGAAATCTTGTGCTTATAATGACTAGATGAAATATAAGGATAAAATAAATCCATAGTTGGAGAAGAGAGGTTTAAGGTGACAGAAACAGAAATATATATTTGCATAGACAAAGAGAACATGCTGCAGCTTTGACTTGTTGTTGCTGATTGATTGCAGTTCATGCAGAATCTTGTGAAGATGGTAATTCCATGTCTCCATGTTATGTCCTTGATAAATCAATGTATCCTACCTCAGACATTAGTATGTTTAAATAGCTGTCAGTTCTTATATTACTGAAGCTCATTGAGATAAAAAGTTTTCATCTTTTCTTGAATTTTTGTAGGATTCTTTTCCTCTAAGGTGCTATAATATGCCATTTTATTTTGCTTACTTTTCACATCTGAAATAATTTCTCAAACAATAGATAACAAAAAATACTTCCAGTGCAAACTAATTTTTAATCATCCCCTGGATTTGAAGGCATGGAAATGTAGTGACTGACAAAGATATTTTCATAAAATTCTCGGAGAGGTAATCAGAGCAAGATATATTCAGAAAGATATTACCATTTTCATTGCATTAACTTTGCTTAAACAATGCACTGTATTGTTAATCCCAGATCTTCCTTGCCCTTGGCCGACTTTTCTTATCATCCATGAACTAAGAAATATTCAAAGCAACATACTATTTAGAAATGAGAAATCAATGGTTTTATAAAGCTACTTGTAATGGTCAACCTAAAAGAGGAGCAGAGAGTAATCTGAGATAACAATATCAGTGGGGTGCCTTAATTAGGCCCTTTATTTATAGTCCCTAGGGACTGGTCTCTAACCTTTAGATGCTTCAAATCACTCTAGGAAAATTCCATATAAACAATACAGGTTTCCAAATTCAGAAATTCCTATTAGGTGTTTAGATTCTTTCTTCCACCTGACCTTTTTGTGTTCTTTTTTCCTTCTAAGTGTTTTCATCTCTTTCAGCTGTGAATATTTAAAATAAAAATATGAAAATAAAATATAGTGCAATAAAATATTTCCAGAGCATAGAAAATTGGCACATCCATCTTATGGAGCATTGAACTACAAAACTCAGTTCTTATAGGCCCATGAATTCAGCAAGGAGCTTTCTTTGCAGTGGTTCCTCCTTGCACCCTCTCTGTATGGAGTGATTTGGCTTGTTTGTTCAAATAATAGCCACACATACTTAATAGATATACAAAATAAATAAAATTAACAAGAGGATTGTATTCTTATTTTTTAAAGATAACTTTTGATAAATGCAACTCTTTTTCAAACATAGTCAGTCATGGACTTCGCTCACTTGGCAGAAGCCATCGCTACAACAGGTAACAGCCTCCATGAAGCAGGGTACCCATTGGTCTGCTTCATTAAATACCTCAGATCTCCAGTGTCACTACTGGGTTGTGGTCATCTGAAAATCTGTATCAAATAAATTCGTTCATTTCCTGAACTCTTTTGGATAAACAAACTCATTTATTCTGATAAATGGAAGCACTTGGAAAAGCAGGTGCTGCTTGTCTGAGCAAAAGACTGACTCACTGACATTCTAGATAGCTAAGATTTCTTATGCAGGTGGCCAATTTCGGATTTACAATCTAGGCCTGGAAATCTACTTTGACTCCTCTTTTTACTGTACTACTGGAACTATAACAAAGCTGAGTATTAAGTAACACATTTTCCAGCATGTACCTCACTGTTTTTTCCACGTTAGTCTTCCATTCCTGCAAAATCATAGCCTTTTGCAGTTATGGATATCTAATTTGGACAAAGGCCTTATTGGGAAGTCAATTACAGTCTGCAAGAAGTTCCACTAAACTACTACTTCAAAAATTGGGAAAAAAAACCTTAAGTTTGGGTAATATTAATAAAGCTTCCATATATTTTGTTGTAAAATATTCCTTCTATGGCAAGTTTTAGACTTTTATAATTGATAATTATTAGATGGCAAATGGTTAATAAGGAAGTTGTCTCCAAGGGGGTGTGTATGCACCCAATGGAGTGCACAAGACAATTCACTGGGGCACAGGAGGAATTTTTTTTTTTTATCATTATTCAAGAAAATAGATTTTTTAAAATAGCAGTTTTTTATTTCATCTTAGTCTCATTATTTTTCATATCTAATTTTTTGCATGTTTTTTAATGTATATAATATGCTAGTATAGTAGTATGTGTATACAAATTATAAAGAAAAACATAAATGTGCATACACTGGCAGTGCATGCTTATAATTTTTTTATATGGTTGCACAGTCAAATAAGTTTAGATACCACATTTACAAAACCCTTTTAAGTTTTAAAAGTACAAAAAGTTTCATGTACAGAAATCTCTTGTCTAAATTTTGTGAGCAAAATTAAAAATTGCAGTATAAAGCACTAATCAAAATCAAGATAGTGAATTAAAAATCTGTGAACAGTTCCATAAATAAAAACTCTTCATAATCAAAGCAGCTTGTAAAAATCATCTTCCTGTCTGATATGAGTGCCATTTAACTTCTTCCCTATTCCTTAACAATTTCCCTATTAGGAAAAAGGTCAGAGATAAAAAGGGTTACAGATGAATACACTTTAATACGGCATGGAAAAGAAAAGCCTCTTTTGTAAAGAAGACTCATCTCTTGCTAAATCTAGCTAAAAGAAATTAAAAAAATATTTCCTGCTCAGCTATAAAATATAAGCAGATACATATATGGAACAACTATTTTTTATTATTTTTTTGCCAGTCCTTGACAGAAAAATTATGCTTGGGAATTTGAAACTCTTATATACCATTCACATGTACCTAATAAATAATGACAGAGAACTGGGTAAGCCTAGTGGCTTACATGTCTGAATAATATTTACTTAACCAGAACATTAATGCATCACTTTTTTTGTTTTGTTTTGTTTTCCCTGAGCTGAAAGGTTCAGCTTGCACAATTGCCACAGTCATTCTCTCAGCAGCACTGAAATCTACATTTAAGTGCCATCTGTGAGGCAGTCAAAAACTGGTTGATTCTGTGCCTTTGTTGTCCTGTATGATGTTATGCCTTAGTTAATAACTGAGAATTCAAGCACAGAGAAAGATGAATCTCTCTGATGTCATTCCCCTCATTGTATGTGAAAATCTGTGCCCCACCACCTACTAAGCCTTCCCTGACTGACCTGTGTTTACCTTCTGTTGGTGCCACTTCCCACTGTGTTATTGATGTGCTTTTCTGCCCAGGAAGCCATCCTTCTCAATGCACTTTGTTAAGCTCAGGCCATGGGCACACACTGCTTTTTGTTGTGCTGTATATGAGGAATGTTTTTGGAGGAGAACACTGATGGTATCAACGATTAGGAGTTAAAGTGTCTTCGAAGCCACAGAAGCAACATGCTGCATTGCCAACACACTGTATTAGTGGGATTAATCTTAAGAGCTGTACAATTATGAGGTTTTTGCCTCATACCTAAGTGCCTTTCATTTACATAACAGAAAGCTTCATGCTTCTAAGTACACAGACCATGCCTGTTTCAGTCACTTTTTGATTCACTTATTAAGTTTTCTGCATTTAGCATTGTTCAAAGCTGTGCAGAGTGGGAGTCAACATTTAAGATCAGCAATACTATTAAAGGAACAATGTGTCTCTAGTTAACTTCTAAAGAAACCTAATGTGGAGGCAAGGAATTTGCTTTTCTGATTTGTTTTTTTTTTTTTTTTTAATCTTATATTTAAAGGTGTTCCTCGAAATGCAGTACATGCTCTCTCAATCATGAGTTAGGGAAAGAAAGGGGAAAAAAAGATATGCGAAAAACTCTGGATGCAGGAGGACAATTAATGAGGTTATGGTTTGGTCAATACATGCTAGAGCCACATCATGAATGTTTTGGGTTTCATTTCCCAAAAGAGCAGAAATTTCACCTCTAAAAATAGTAGGAAATGCTCCTTCTGGGCTTCTTTTTTTCTCTTCGTGGTACTGGTGGTGTTTTCACTAAGTCTCTAATACCTGTTTTTTCTTCCTAAGTGCACTGGTGAACCAACTTACTCTCTTTTTAATTCTTGTCATTATTCAGAAAGAAATCCATGAAAAGGTGGCTGTTCACTTATAAATAACAAATCTTGTAAAATTATACCCTGAATGAGGTCTTTCCTTTCCTTCCCTCTGTGCAGTTTGTCTTCTAAACTTAATCGATTCTGACTTTGTCTCTGCGAGAAACCCCAGTTGTGCATTCTGATCTCAGTTAACCCACCTAGGGAGAAAAAAATATTTCAAAACACATGTGGAAAAAGAGGCTTGATGAAGCAAAACGATGAAATGATGACTAAGTCTAATGAACACTGTGATTTAAAGCATCTAGCCTTTGGAAAAAAAAATAATATCTAGAGAGTTTTCTTTCCTGACTGCCACCTCAAGTGAGTTGATATTAGGTCTGTGACAGCACTACTAATTTTCTTCTTTGTCCTACAAGTGCAGTGGTCCATACTATCTTATTAGTTATGCTCTTTATTGCATAAATGCTGTGTCTTCTTGGCAGAAAGAAAGTATTAATGAACTTGTGGTGACATCAAGGGGACCAACTGGATTAATGGAGGATAGACATGTTAGACTGGGGGCACCAAACACATCATCACAGCCTGTTTAATCCAAATGACAGCATTTGCAATGCTCCTGAAACAGGAGGCATATATGAAAAATTAATTTTCTACCTTTACTTACAACATTAATAGTGGTAGTAATTTAATATTTATTCTTGCAGG
The DNA here is from genome assembly GCA_013399225.1 of Rhipidura dahli. NCBI lineage: Eukaryota > Metazoa > Chordata > Aves > Passeriformes > Rhipiduridae > Rhipidura > Rhipidura dahli. The sequence continues at coordinate 521,507 of VXAC01004554.1, read as the reverse complement.
AAAAATCAGAATACAGATTTGATACATGAACTCCTTAATTTCTTTTAAAGTGGCTCCTTAGATATTCAGAAAGAAAAGCAAGCAAGAAAACAAACAAATAAAAGGCAAACCTGGACTTTACATCATTTTAACATTTCTACTACCTTTCCTTTATTCTAAAATAGTAAAAGCAACTATAATTAATAACATATTCTGATAACATCTAATATGATGGTCACACTTGTCTTAAAACAATGAAAAGCATTTTCCTCAGGAATCTTTTTATTGAATTTTTTCCACATGTATATCATGTGCCTATACAGAAGGTCAGGAGTTTTGTTCAGAATATGGATTTCTTTTTTCAATTACAGAGTAATCAGGAAAAAAAAAAAAAAGCAGTGAAGATCTGAAATAGTCACCTTCTAATGTATCCTATCTTAATTCTGTAGGAGGAAGAAAAAAAAAAAAGCCCAAGAGGAGAACTTGCTGCTGTTTTTAGAGGTGAGTTTTCTGCTCTTGTGGGAATTGAAACCCCAAAAGAGAAGGCAGTGAACACTACTTCTCTGGTATTTATTACAAACCCATTAATCATTAATGTTCTATTTTGCTAGCCAATCAGTAGTAACACAGTTTCATAGAAACTTTGTTTTAATTCGGCATGTCTCAATGTCACTTTTTACATAGCTAATCAATGGCTTGTATTCAAATTCAAGGGTTTAAGGATTGAAGAAATAGGTTTGATATTTCCCTAACTGAAAGGTCCAAAGAAAAGTAATATTTCATATTTGACACTGCCTTTTTCTTTATTGATCACTCAGTAGAGCTGGAAAAGATCACTGATGTCACTATTGCTTCCCTGCTTCCTGTTTTATTAACGATGATATATTGTTCTCTTTGGAAATAAATACACTGGAAGCAATACACTAAGAACAGGAAAAAGTGCCATATCAGTTCTAGTCATTTGTTTAATCTCCTTATAAACTAGTTATGGGTGAAATGTTACAAGCATCTTTCTTGCTCTCTTTACAAGCATAATTCATGTTCTGTTTGCAGTCGAATATATGGACTAATTCTAAGCCAAGTGCTTTCAACAGTTCTAGCATTTTCAAAATTGAAATATTTTTTCTTTCTTTTAGACATACTATTTAACAACCAATCAGGGGCTGATAAATTTTTCTCTAGATAAGCAGTAATTTAGGGTTTTTTTATCTTTTTACTTTTTGTTTTAATTAGTAACCATGTTTTAATTTAATTTGGAAAGGAATTAAAGAAGGAAAACTAGACTACTAAGGGATTCTCAGCTAGCTATACATAATGACTTACTTTTCACATGCCAATAAAGACAATTTTAGATCTAATGAGCGATTTCAGTAATTATTTGTAACACGAACAAGCATAGCATTTGCAAATATAATGATACAGTGTGTATCATCATATCTCTCAAGAGATGCAGCATCATGTCTCTCAAGACAGTTCATAAAAGCACGTGGCCTTCATTCATCAAATCAACCACAAATATACAGTTTCATCGTATATATTGTCTATAGAACAAAAATATCCATAAACATTTCTCTTTGCCCATTTCTCAGCTGCAATGTGTGTAAAAAAATCTCTTAAAATCGAGCAGTGCATTATAGAAGATATGACTAATCTAGAGAATTTCCATTTGAAAGAGAAATGAGTAATAATTGATTGGCCTAGATCCAAAGTCACAGTGGGGTTCAAAAAGCTTGTAAGTGCCCTCATAAAAATAGAAGCTGTATCAACCAATTGAATTTAATTATATGTGAAGGTGATGAGGGAGCTAAACAGCCTGTAATTGGAGTCCAATTACTCAGCTGGTCTTCCATAAAATTAATTCATCTGAAAGTTTGCCATTGTCCCATGCTCGAGGCCTGCTGCTGGTTTAATTAGTTAATACTGAGGAATCTTGAAACATTACATTATTTTGTCTTTATTGCCAATTATGGGTTAAGGAAAATTGTGTATAAAATATTAACATCTGCTTCCAGCACAACTTGGAGAGGGCAAAGGCAAAATATCTTATACTTAATCATATTAAGAGGAGGAAAATGTCTTTAAACACAGTGAAAAATCTTCCTATTAGTCAAGGCTTATCAAATTAAAAACTCAAGGTGCAAAAGATAATTTGAATGAGATGTAATAAAAATATGAAGTATACGAGTTTATATAGCAGCTTCATGTAGAAACAGTTCAAGTCTCCTATAGAGTTTAAGAGTCGCTTGGATCCAGAAGAAAACCAGAGAGGAAAATAGTTAGGATCACTGTCCTTTTACTCAGTGATAGCATCCGTAAGGCTCCTCATAACTATGGGAGTGAGTGCAGTAACATTCCCTGACTTACTTCACTGTCAGCAATGCACTGCTCATGTCTAAACATTAACATTAAATAACAAGATTTTATTCTGAAGAGTGGTTTTTTTAAAAGGCTTACTCAATCAAAAGCCAACAGCTGCTGAATATTGTTCCAGCAATTTCTGTCTCTATTTTTCTTATAAAACCTGTGTAGACAACTTGGAATTAAATGGAAAGGAGACAGGAAGTACCTGCAGTTAAATTAAGTTCTAAAAGACAAAAACATTCAGTCCTGGTTTGTTTCAAAGCTATCTGCAGAAACTGCAAGATTTTCTACTGTTTTAACAGATTTTAGATCAGTCTACTGATTGGGTTGAATAATTTTTTTTTTCTTTTGGTAATCTCAGAAATAAAAAGCATTGAAAAGTACTATGAGGTCAGAAGTGGGCACTATGTGATACATGACCCCACAACATTTTTTGAACTTGAAATGGTGAAGGAGAAAAGAAAAAAATACTTGATGTGTCCCAAGAATGGTATGCATTTATTTCCCCAAAGACTCATTCATAGCTACAGTGAGCTTATTACAGTATGAAAAATATAAAAAGTTCCATTTTGGAAAGTTTGGGAAAACGTGTATCAACAACAGACTTTTTTCTTTTTTTAAGAGTTAAAATTTAAAGGTAAACCATTTTGTGAACAATGCACATTGGGTTAAAGTAGCTTTTAAAAGACTTACACACACTTTTCCCAAATTTTCTCAGACATACAAAAAACAATTTTATCACAGCCCCACTGAATATATGTAATGTAAATTGCCATTATAGTTTTCTATACCTCTTCCAGGAGTAGAACTATTGAAGTGAGTTGTTTTTTAAACTCATTTTATTCCAGTGAAAATGTGGAGATAAATCTCTACTTACTGGAGTAATATTAGTCAGAATTTTAAAACAAAATATACTGTGTATTTCAGAAACTGTGAGAAAGAGGCTAATTGCCTAAGGGCTAGATTTCATGACAACTCAGAAAGGTGAAACACAAACAGAAAACCCTCTGTGAAAAATCAGTCAGAAACTGAAGAACTTCATCGAACTTTTAAAGAAAAATAAATATAAGTCTTCATTTCTTAAATTTAAGAAGGAAAGTGCTGGAGCCTTAAACATTCTTTTAAGCCATAGAGATGCATTAAGTTTCTTTGATTAATCTGAACTATTTCTATGCTCTGCCAGCTCTGTAAAACATGAAGAAATGAAAGATGTTGAACAGTACAGTCAGGAAGGCAAGGGAATTATACTGGTAAAATCTAAGGGCTTCCTGAAAAGGGAGGAGGGTCTGCTGTAAAAATTATTAGAAATTATCCAAAAGATTTGGTAAACAGATATGAAATAGAATTCACTACATGTAATTAGCACACAGGATTACTTAATCACAGGTGTTGATAGGCTAAACCGTGGATCATTTCTAAGGTTCTGTTTCTGTGCTTTTCCCTCTGCTCATGGGAAGAAGGGCGAGACCAGCTCAGCACACAGGTAGTGAGCAGCTGCTGAAGACTGCTAGTGCTGGAGAGGAGGTACTGAAGCACACAAGCATTTGTCTCAAACTTTGGGTTCTAGTTTGAGTGCCTAGTATTCAGATAAGTAAATTAATTTCCCATACAAAAAATAAGAATATTTCCTTTCTAGAATAACACTCAGAATTTATGCAGAGTCAAAGGGATGCATCCTACCATAAAAATACAACTCCTCTGTCTCCTCTCTCCTTCTCTGCTCCTTAAAAAACAGCTCCAAATTGTAAGCACCATCTGACAAAAAATATTTCCTTTCCTTGGGATGGAAATACTTGAGTAAAAAAATAACACTGACTTTAATTGTATGCAGACAGTGAACTTTATCCCCCTCATTATATTTACAGGTTGTATATATTCTGTTTCTCATTCATAGCAGGATAAATATGTAAAAAGAAAATCTATGACACTTTTACAAATTATTATTAACAGTTAACAGTGAGCAAGAAAATTTCAGCCCTGTATATCTACCAAGACTATAAAAACCAAAAACTGAAATTTGAGGGATATTATGGGTCTTTGTCATATTTATGGGAGTTTTTACTTAGATCATGGACTTTAAACAGAGTTTTTTTTATAAGTTGTATAACCACAAATAACTTCAATTCATAATATGTTCCATGAGGAATGTAACAAAATTCCCTCCCATCTTCCTTAAATAAATAATTTGTTTTCTTAAAAAAAAGTCAATATTTAAATATTTCTGTCACTATATTTCATTTTTCACTGAAAAAAAGAGTAGAGATATAAGTGATCTGTTACAGTGTCCTCTGTCTGCATCTATTGCACTCACCAAAAAGAAACTATTCTTCTCTCTTGAGGAGTTCTTCACATCTTTCTCTCCATGAAGAAGTTTCACCCAAGTAAGTAGCATAACTTGACAGCTTCACTCATAAGCAGCAAAAGTCAGTCTTACACTTTTGTTAAAGAAAGTAAATAATTGCTTTGACTGAAAAAAAATTCATTTCCAAGGCAAAAGTGGGATATATGTATTGACATTTTCACATTGTTGAAATCTATAATCTTGCAAGAAATCAGCAAACAAGCTGTACTTAAACAAAATTGCCTGCCTGCAAGAAGCTCTTTTCAAGATTGGGACATAAAGGAGCAGCAATCCATAAAGACAAATTTATTTTTATTTCATTTTAATGACCCTTAATATTTGCAGACCACTTTAGAAATGAAAAATGGCCCATCTAACTTCTACATCAGATGTGTGTGCTTCATCTCATCAATATTCTACCTGTGTGTGCATCGTTCAGATGGCTGTTCAAGGGCTCATGACTGACTCTTAAAAAGTACTGTAGGTGAGAGGCAAAAAGTGAGCCAGGAAAAAAGTTCTGCTCTTTGGGGTTAAAGAGCCAAGCCCAAAGTTTGCCCTATATACATATCTTATTGGATGTGTATGTGTGTCTATGCTACCTGACATGGGACTGCAAACCTGGCTTTCCTCAGGAAAAAGGAGGACCAAGGCTCTTTGCCATTCCCTTAATAAGTTCATGGTCTGTCTAGCCCCTATTGCACTCTTTGTGGCAGCAGTGATCTCATAGGTAACTGTATCTTTCTGAAATAGAAAGCCAGTTTTGCTTATAGGGAGAGATTGCTTAGTCTTATGTGGGATTTTTCGTATTAAATTTTGCTACACAAAATGTTTGCAAAGGGAAACACTCCCCTCCATTTAAAACTGAAGTTCAGTCTCCATGACAGGACTAAACACATCACTTCTTACAATTGATAACTCTTACCCTATTTAACTTGATTATCTTCACAGCCTTAAGAGAGAATAATATTTTTAAATTGTGTTTATTTGAAAGAAGGGAGGTCTGCAGCAAAGTTGGTTTGGTTTTTTTAAATTTATATTTCTGTTTATCAGTATGTGTGTTACAGCAGGTGTTTTATATCTCACAGAAATCTTTCCCTTTTCACGGGAATCAGGGATGTACCTGTGAACATCTTACATTTAATAGTTTTTGTTTTGGTGAAACCATAATCAAAAGGAGGAGTTTGTCCTATTTTTCTGGCATTTACAAGTTTTTATTGTTTTCTTTTTCGTTCAGAATTTATTATACTTGTAAAGTGCTGTTTTAAAATTACACTGAATGGCATTTAGAAGTAATGCTAGCTATGGGCCTAGTTCTGATGCATCCATAAACACAACCCTCCATCTATTCCTTAGTAAGATGTTATTAAGGATACCGATTGGAAGAATTTAACCTGCATAAATGTCTAGCACACAGAACATTAATTCTTCTATAACAGAACATTAATTTTTCTATAACATTTTATATTTATAGGAATTATTTCTAAAAGGATAAATTATTTGATGGAAAAGGGAAAAAAAACCTACATAAAACTAGATAGCCATTAGAGTTTAATATTCTCTTAAAAACTGCAGCAGAAAATGGCAAAGCTGCTGTCACTGCATAAGGAGTGAGATAAAATAAAGAGCATTGAATGATTTTGTATATAATTCTATGAAAACTTTCATTTAATATTTGAAGAAAAATTTCTGTGTGACATTCCTTGTGATAGTTAGTTTACACAAATAAGCTACTATGCAAAGAAAAATAATATTTTTACCTTGTTTCCTGTTCTATGCTTGCAAAAGAAATAGTCTTCTATCACACACACCCCCCGAAGCTATACCACTTTTGCCCCAGTTTCCACAAGCCAAGCACAAATGTGGCTTTTAAAAGTGTATATCTTTCCCTGTCTGTTTTATATGACTGAACCTGGAATAGAATTAAAGCATACGCAAAAATCTGAAAAGAAAAAAAGCCAATAATTCAGCAAGGAAAACCAGCATCCTCTGTCAACATACAGTCCACAACAGTCATGTTTTTTAGAGTAACTCTTTGACTTTAAATAAACTAGAAATCTCTCCTCTCCAAAAATGCTGGAATGCTTAAGGCCTTCCCTGAACTTTTCAACTCCTGTGTATGCTTCTTGGATGTGGCTTGGTTTCTCTGCTGAATTCCAGCAAGATCATCTCTGCCCTTCTAGCATTGAGCCAGCTCAAGCACATCTGACTGGGAATTGCTTCCAACCAGTATTGTGTGTAAATGAATTTTTCGATCGCCAGCTGTTTCTCCCTGCAAATCCTGCTTCATCCACTGCATGCAGAAATTCTCTACTAATGCTCACACACAGATATATACAAAACTTTGGATTTTTTATGATAAAGACAGGATTTTTTTATTTGCATAGATTTTAGGTGCTGGAAAAAAAAAAAAAGGAAAGGAAATGAAATGAAATGAAATGAAAGAAAAAGGGAAGAAAAAAATCAACCACCACCCCAAAAAAATCAATCAATCCAATTCTAAACCAAACCAAACCAAAACCACAACAAAACAAACAAACAACAATGAACAGGTAGAATGCAATGATTTTGGCAATGACAAGAAAACAAAAAATTTGCCAAACATTACCTGTGTCTGTAAAGACAAATGACAAGCTCAGATGACGTATAAAACTAGCTGTCACCTGCACAAGTTGCAGTTACTAATGCCAAAATTGTTCCTCTCTCTTGTTGCCTTTAGCACTTAGCAAATCTCTTCAATGCTGTCTTTCAAATCTTTTTTCACATGAGTACTGAGGAAAATCCTATAATCTGTATTATGAATCAAACATATTTTTTCTTGGTTGTAGACTGAATCCATTGAGGCTGATAATTATAAAATGTAATAAAAAAGTGAATATTTCCTTTAATTAATACTATATGCATGAAAGTCTTCCTCCCAACTCTTTTCTTGTTGATTTTATTATTATCTGGAAATATGTTTTATTAATTTAAGTCTCTCCTACGTAACTCTTCCTTACGGAAGAAGACTTGCATCTAAATAACTCTCTCTATAAACTGATATGAAAACAAGGTCTATATAATTAAATCTATTACAGTAATATAAATCGGATCTAGGAAACACACACATGTCTGTACTCAAATAAATAGCTCATTTGCCTGCAAATTTGTGTCATAAATATTATGGTATTTGACATTATATAAACACTAACAATTTGAGCAATCTATTTGCAATTTCTAAGAGCTGAAAACTATTTTGTTGAGAAAAAATAAGAATAATGCATAAAAATGTTGCATTTTACAATAAAAGCTGAAATCCACTGCTAATTGGGTTTATTACAGGCAAAGAAGCAGACTACAGGTTTTCAAAACCATAGCAGCGCAACATAGACAAGAGCAGATGTGGTTTATTCCTTCACTGAACTCACAAAGAAAGTTTCACACTGAACCAACCCATACCATCCCATTCCATGCTTCCATTAAGATATTTAATTTCATGGGCATTTCATGAAAACAGATGGTAAATCAAGGAGTATTTTATGACAGTGACTTGCAAGCAAGTGATGGTCTCTATTCTTCCAGGTGGCCCATACAAATACTGCTGTCACAACAGCGAAGCATCTGTCATTTGGTAAGCAGTGACACTGTTTGTTGTAGCCTGAGACTGGTTTAGGATTTCCAGCATATTTTGTAACCCTCTGCAGTAAAAGAAACAAACAAAACAAAGCAAACCAACAAAAAAAGCACATTTCTGTACAGATGTTCTGTATAGTTTTTGAGTAAATCTAACCATGGCCAAGTTTGCCAACAGGCTAAGCAAGAAAGCCGAAATAAAAACTATAGTAAAATTGTGATCTTTACTGTGAACTTGAGAGATTAGAAATGAAAACACTGAAAGGAATAGAACTTTTAAAAAATCTTAATAGCTTATTATAGAATGCAACACCTGAGTTTGAAAGTTTTAGTTCCTAGATCTATAAAAGGTGTCACCGCCTAGAATGAAAAAAAGCAGAAAAGTACTTGGAAAAAAAACATGAAGTCCATGCAAATTTAAACAAAATTACTGCTCTTGTTGCATTAAGGCAAAGTTATTTTCGTCTTGTTTTCTTGAGATTGACTGTCTAACTTTTAAGCAATCTGCAGTGGAGACATGACAGGAAAAGTATGAAACTGACACAATGAGATGTGATAAAAAACCTAGAGTTTTATGCTGAAAATATGTATTTTATATTCTATAAGACAGAAACAGAATGGATAAATTAAAATTAAATTTTCAAAGAGAAAACAAAACAAACAAAACACAAAAAGAGAAGAGAAAACAAAAAAGTATAGTTTGAGATCATTCTGTCATTCCCAACAAAATACTAAACTGATTGGTTTTCCCATTATAAAGATCTGTGTATATAAATTAATTGGTCTTTCCTGAGTAGTTGCACAATATTAGGTAAAACATTTAAAATAATTTAGCTGTTCCACCTATTTATTTTCACATCTTCATTTTTGCTGCTTTATTTTTTAATCAGAAAAAGAAAATGGAGACAATAAATTAATCGAAAGCAAAAAATCAGTTCAGAAACAGAATAAAATTTACTGTGAAAAACTGCAGTTTCTGCTAATTCTTATCATCTATCTCTCCTCTCCATATTCTTTTCTTTATTTTTCTTTTGCAATAGAAACCTTACAATTTTGCTAGAAATGCACATATTCTGTTTATAGCAGCAAAACATTTTAACATCATTTCATTAAACATAAAAGAGTGCATTTTAAAATCATATATCTTTTTATGATCTAGTTACATTTCCTATTACATGAAATGGAAGTTGATAGTGTCTAATACCCAACTTTGTTCCCCATGGCTTCTGACAAGCAAAATCACTACTGTATTCACATTAAAAATAAATCAAACGCATCATTTTCAGTGTTGCAACATTATGAATTGATACAGTCCCGTGGTGGTCTTCAAACAATGTTAAAAACACAACATTCAAATAATAAAGCAAAAGGAAGATAGTGTAAGGGTATTTTATAGCCCAGGATAATATGTTTTATACATCATCTTTACATACTTTCTTCAGCAATGTTGTTAAACAGTGAGTTCACTAAAGGTCTCTAGTTGACAGTGTAAGCTTATGAATATGGTTACATAAACACTCTAAAAGGTGATAGTACACCTGCATAATTATGGGCTTTTTAATAATAGCAGGGCTGATGTAGTGTCTAGTAGAAACACTATATATTTCCTACATTTTGCATTCACAAGTCTACACAGTCATAACGATATCGTAATTTTTTTAATACAACTGTATCTGAGAAGTTTGTGCTATAATGAAAATTAATTTCCTTTAAATAGTCAGAATATGCATTCTCAGTTTCTCCTTATATAAAAGAACACCCACAAAAGAAACCAAATATTTTTCTTTCAATTTATAAATCCCCAAAATCAATGCAAGCTTCTGCAGTGCCTTCTATCAAGGAAAAAATTACATACTGTTTTTTTGTAAATGTGGTCCAGGCAGAAATGTGTTCTCTTTAGTTGGATTTCTATTTGTATTAAAGTATTTATAATTTTTCTTTTCTATGAAGCATTTAGTATTATTTTGGGAAGAAATATTCTGTCCTTGTCAGTTAGGGTATGGTACAACATAACGGCGAACATTGCTCCAATGTCATTTTCATTTACCTTTCAGTTGTGATTTTCTGATGTTCAGATTTTGAAAGCTTAATGATTGTTTACTTGAACCCAGGAAGCTGGAGGAGCAGACAGACTTTATGCAGCTCAAAGAGGATTTGGAGCACGCAATCGCTCGTGCTGTGGCTTCGTTATCTTCTTCTCCCTCTTGTGGCCTTCAACAGTAAGAGCAAATAAGACGTTTTGACATCCAGCACGGCTGTCGCTCCTGTAATAACTGGGGAGAAAATCAGATTTTGGGGGTAAGTGCCATTGGATCCAGATGCTCTCTCAGCACTGGAAGGACCTCTTTGCAGTGTGATCCCCTCCACCTGAGAGGGACATGGGGATAATGATGATGGTAGGGTCGGGAGCAAAGCCACCCTTGCCATACTTGTCCTTGGAGATCCTGTGTCATAGTGGGGACATGATCAGCTTTCCCCAGCTCTGCAACAAAATTGAGTCCAGTGCTTTTCAACCAAGATTTTCAACTAGGAATAACATTATGAGACGAGAGAATCCATGTTCTTATGAGCTGATAGGACTATATGTCTTGGAAGCATCTTGATCCTGTTCCAGAACTGACCTAGAAGTTTAAAAATTAAATGGAATGTCTAGTGCAATATGTAAATAAATTAAGGTGGTAGAGGTTCCCAGACTAATTTACAACTGAGTTTACAACCGGCTTTGCTTTCTTCACCAAGGCTGCAAGAACACTGAGGCAATTTCAAGGCATAGTTGCCCACTTCATTTGCACAAACCAGTTCTTTCCTGGGCTCTCAGTAGTAATGACAACAAAAATAAACAGCAATAAAGTGCCTCTTTTCAGCCATATGAAATAAACAGTTTAATATTCTGATTTTAGGGCCGCAAATTGGTGGCTATAAATATTGTACTGCATTCAAAGTTCTGTATATGCCATCTGGTGACCATGTGATTAGTGTATCTATGGGGCAAAAGGAGGAGGGGGGAGGGTCTTGTCATGCCCTTATTTATTTTCTGTGCTCAACTATGCACTCACTTAAAATCCAGCCATATGCTAGAGCATCTGTTATAGGTGGGGTTTTTTTGTAAATTTTCTTTTTAAAATTGAGTCAATTTTGCCCTTTAGGAGCCTACGCTCTGAACAGTACTACAGAATGACATTTACTGCAGACCAAATTATTATTATTTTATTAGGAGTTACAGTGTCTAGTTTGAACAAGCAGCAAAATTGCAGTTTGGAAATAAATTAGTACCTTGAATTTTATAGTACTAAACCAGCCAAATCATTCCTTTTTGCTTGCATCCACCAAAGAATATATGATTAATTTAAACTCTGTTTGTGTGCATATGCATACACAGAGATTTTTGAGTCGATTTTTATTTACTTCAGCATGTTAATATAAAAAGATGCCTATTTGCCTTAACAGAAAGAGATGCCATGCAGCAGTCATAAAACTGAATAGCAAATTCTGTGCTTTATTGGCCCAGTGCTCATATATGCATAATCATCATTTAGTTTACAGAATATTGCTCAGGGCAGTCTTGTGAAAGTAGTATGCCAGTATGCCGTTGGGAATGAAACCAAGAACACAAGAGTTTTTGCAGCTTTCCATCATGCCTCAGAAAGAGAAGGTTAAGCTAAAATTGGCTCTGCAAGAATAATAGAAGTATACTAAAAATACCCTCCTTTTTAGTCATACTTTCTGTTTAAAAAAAAAAAAAAAAAGGAAAGAAAGAGTTATTTCTGCAGTCTGTGCTTGCTTAAAATATCCAGCGAAGGGAGCTTCATTTATTGATATCACAGGACCAGCTTCCAGTTTCACTGCTCCAACTTTTTCAGGAGAATTTCTATTCTTTTGCAAACTGAACTAAGTGCAAACTGTAATGTCAGGCTGAGAAGAGGAATGTAGAAGCTCATTTTTGAGAGCATATAAATCATTTTTAAACATGGTAATACTCTACTCCTGCTACTCTTCTCAGCCCCAAACAGCTTACATGGGAACACATTACTTCCTTTTACAGTACTCAGTAAGGTAATGCTGTCTTACTGAACTTTTCCCCTCTTCCAGAACTCCAGGATTATCCAGACTGACACATCCATGTCACTGTCACTCTGTTATCCTACTTTCCAGCATTAATTTCATGCACCAGATCCCATGATGAACCTGCCCTGTGCCACTTCTCAATATTTATGCTAGGTCAAGGTGGTAGAATTTAATCTTGCAGAGCGAGCTCAAAAAGGCCATACCAGCTGCTATGTCTTAGTAAATCAGACAACAGCAACAGATCTAAAGAATGAATGAGACAGAAGTAAGTGAGATTATTGCATCTGTTTAAATCCTGTGTCCCTTACAACCTCTTTGAAAGCTCATATTTGTAAGTGACTGAACAATAATAATGTTAAAACATAATTAAAAACAGCCTAGAATGTAATTTATTTTTGTTTTTAATTGTGGTTTTTAAAAAGGAATTGCTGTCAGAGACCTAAGAGCAGCTGGTAAGAAGTTCAGATGCAGGTCAGCATACAGCCTAACTGAGCTAAGATTTCTGCATCTTTAGCCTAAATTAAAAGAACATTAAAGATCAATGTACTGTGATTTGAAATGGCAGTTCTGAGCCTGGTACACAAACAATGTGAAGAAATGAGGACAGGGTGTTGTCTTACAGTGCTGATGCATTCTGAAAGCACTGACAAAAGCTTGGGAAAATGAAAGCAAGAAAAGACGTCTCCCTTTTTTTTTTTTTTTTTAATTTAAAGAAATAGAATGGAGATATTGTACGAGGACTACAGAATGCCCTAATTCTGAACTGTTCACATAATTTATGAAAGTTTTCTTACTTCCAAAGGGCATCCAGGCTGGTAAATACTAGATTTCATAAAAATCTAGATATGAACTTTCATTCTTAGGAATGACAGACCCTGGATATGAGCCATTCTTCTACTGGCTGGTCCTTATACATGGCCCCTTGGATTGTATCATTGCCCTGGTGGCCTCAAGAGTGCTCTGCAGCAGATATAGCCTGGAGGACATATTTACTCCCCTCACACCTATCACCTGACAACATCCATAAATACATCAACTTTGACACCATTTCCAAGAAGTTTAAGTGAAACAGGCAAGAAGGAATAATATTATGTGAAGAGAGAATCTACATTCTTATGAGCTGGTAGGATTACATTCCTTAAAAGCATTTTAATCTTGCTCCATATCTGACCTAGAAGGTTAAAAATTAAATGGAATGTCTAGTGCAAGATGGGAATAAATTAAAAATGTGAATAATGTATTAATTATTTTCCATTTAATTTATTATCTGACAGAAAATTAGATTTCAAACATTTTTAAATTGAAAAGCATGCATATGTTTCTTTCTGAAATAGAAATAAAAATAAAATATTTACACTGTATATGATACTGCTCTGTTTCTTTTTATTTACAATTTGACTAAAGTGTCTTTTTTCTTAGAGGGTCAATCAGCAGGAGCATACCATAGAAAACATGACATTTTGCATATTGCACTATTTTTTCTTGTTGGAAGAGGGAGAAGGCATTCCATGGTGGATTTCCTGTCTGAGTAACTAAGAATAAGAATCTCTAAAATGTTCTTTCTGAAGACAAAAATAAATTATTTCTTATTTGAAATTCTTCAGTAAAAGAAAAAGCAAACAAAGAAAACAAACAAAAAAAAAACCCAGCCAAACCAGCCACCCAACTGAAAAACCGTCCTCTGAAAAACAGATATTCTGTTGTAGGCAACTCTGGAATGACTATGAAGTATTCATGGCATTCCTAATAACTGAATGAGTGCCTGTGACAGGCTATAAAGCAGTAACTATTTGAACTAAACATTTTTCAGCTTGGAGAGAGATATTCAGAACAGTTTCTCTGGCTCTGTTCTCTGTGACTCACACATCCGAGAAATGTCTGGTCCTTGACCATTCTGTCAGATGAACAGGAAGGGCTGAAGCTGTGAAATAGCTAGCTACCAACAGGAGAAAATGAAGAGTTTTATTGAAACAATTTTGATTTATTTTCATCAGGGTGTTCCTTTGGCACAGTGTTGACCCAATATCAATATTAGCTGTAAAATCTACATTTAATACATTTGCATCCATGAATGCTGAGAGAGCTGGCAGACAGCACAGGGAAAAGAAAATTCATGACTCTCAAAATTAAATGTAAAATGATGTGTTAAATCAACTATGGTGAAAGCAAGCCATGAAGCCAAAGAACCTAATAGTCTAAACCATACTTTTATTGTTCAGAATAAGGGACAGAAGTGACAGAGAGCTTTAGAGGTCAAAGCAGTGACAAAAGCTGGCTTCTGAAACCCAAGTAGAGCTCTCCTCATCTTCTTTCATTGGGGGTCAATCCAAGTTTGATGAAAGTTGGTGGGAAGGGCACAGTGAGGCGACCTCTGGTTCAGTTTACTCCATCCTCCCAGAAATACACTCATGACAGAGAGAAAGTGACAGACATCAAAAGTGGAGAGCAGTAGCATACTGCAGAGGAGAGCAGACAGCAAAGAACATCACACCAAAGCTAGTTTTCAACCCTCCCCTCATGCAGAAGAACTTCAGCTAGGTAAAGGCTCAACTACACAATTATTTTGTGATACAGCAGGAGCTGATTCTTCATAGCATTTTTTGCATGATGTCATTTATTCCATCACAAAACTGGCATTAAATCATCAACAATGGCTTTTGTTATCACCCTGCAGAAATGTGTATTACCTCAAACACTGCATCACACCAGGCAAGGGTGTCCGGGATACAGTTAGAAGAACAGATTCCACTACCCAACAGCAAGATCCCCCCGGACATGAAACTGAAAAAATTACTGCACTCGACCACCTCCTGAATCCAGCCAACCTTGCTTTTCCCTTGAGAAATGACAGGCTTCTAGCATAGTGTATGTTGCAGAGGCCTCAGAGGATCATTTAACCTTATAGACAGGAAAAAGCCCCTACCAAATATCAGGTATTAAGTTGAAATTTGGGAAATTCTTTACAGTGAAGGCATTGACCATCATTTGGAGCAGCAACAGGACCAGCAGCAAGAATACCTTTAGAAATCAGAAATTGTCAGCTGCTCAGCCGCATGCAGCAGCTTAAGGTGAACTGGCATGAAGACAGCAGGAAAACCTGAGGCAAATATAATAAAATGGAAAATTTATTTTTCCACATTGCAGATAACACTGTTTCCATGTTTTTTGCCATTCCCAAAGTATTTTATATGGCTGAATCTTTTTTCCACATCCCTTCCGTCTTCTTTGGCTGGAGTGGGGGGTGGTAGCAAAAAACAGAAGGCATATTTATCTTCTGTGGCAAAAAGTCCTAGATCAAGTATTTTTTGCTTAACATTACCTGTATTGAAGTGTGATTTCTCAAAATATCATTTGTATATCTTGAATTTCAATCTCAAGATCATGCCAGGACTGACAGACAGCACCTGTATAACAGTGACATGATTCTTTCTGTGCTGTAATTTCCCATGTATTCAGCTTTGTATTCAGACAGAAAAAAAAAATATTATTCACAAGCCAAGACACTTTTGTGAAGCTGCTGATTAGGCCATGGTTTAAAAATGGACAGTAAGGAAAAATGCGTTCGTTCTCCTTCATGCTTGTGCACTGAAGCATCGACTGTGGAGGGCCTTGAGACTGGTTTCAGTGCAATCAAAGGGGCTACACCTGTCTGTGCTTCACTCTCCTGGAGCTAGGAAAGGAAGCTAGCTTTTAACACAGTAGTTCCCCAGTGCAAAAGAGAAAAAATAATTTGCAGTATTAGATCATGGCTCGCCTTGGCTATGTGCCAGAAAGAGAAAAGCTTTCATTGGTGCCGCAGTCCCAGAGATGCTAAGAGTGAACAAGCCTCAGAGAACAATTCAGACGTCTTTTGGAACTAACAGAGAACACAGCTTTCATAAAACACAGGCCATTTTAACTTTAGACACTGATAATTCAAAGGGAAAGCCTTTTAATTGTGATATTTTATCAATGAGAGGACAAACAAGGTTAAATGGCGATGGATGCTGAATTAACAAGCTATTTGCCTACAGCATTTTTGTGCTGGGGAAAAAAAAAAGCTGTAATTATTCTCCAGCTTTATATAGGGAAACTTTCTTCCTACTTTTCACTGTCAGGCTCTTCCAATTGATTTTATCATAATTCAAATACATGGCAAAATGGTTCTGAGCACAAAAGCAGAGGGCTAAGCCTTACTCTCTTTTATTACACCAGAGAGCCACTAAATAGCAAAGGATTTTGATTTAGATTCCTGCATTAAAATTAAATCACACATCCTAAGGAAAAATGATCTGTAATAATGAAAGTCACACACATGGGGATTGAAAGTGCTATTGAATAATGAAGAAAACTATAGTAGCAATGAATGTAAGGGGCCACTATACTTTAATGAGGAGATATTTCCAAAACAAATGTCTCCCTTCAGTGTTTTCTATTGATAGTCTGAATATTATAAAACAAATTGTGTAAAATATGAATACCACAAAGTTCAAATGAATTACTTACTGCCTCTTGATTTCAGTTGCAACCTTTTTTTGTCTCTGCTGTAGGAAAGAGTTACAGGTAACCACAGGTGATTTTTAGTGCAACCTGCAGGTCAATATGAGTGCACTGTTTTCAGTCCCTAATGCTGCAAATGTACTTCCATTCCATAAACTCCTACACAGTCACACTGGCCACTGGTTGGTGAGATTATATGCAATTCCAATATTGACATCTCTCTTTTGCTTTTAGACCCTCTCTACTTATTGTACAGATTAAAATATTTTTGCCAGTAGCAGGTTGCTAATCTCCTTGTTTTAACTATGTCTGATTTTCCATTTCAGCCTCTATAATTTCAATTTGATCAAGTACCTTTTAAAGTGAAACTTCATAATAACTAACTTTTAGCACAAAGCTTTAGCCTTGCAATGTGGGAGGAAGATTTCTTGGGAAAAAATCATGAGACCTGGCAGCATCAAAAGTTCTTTTTTGACTGGCCACAAACAGTGAATAAATGTAGACTACGCAGAGCAGATTCATGCCGCATTTTCCAGATGTCTGATTTGAGCACAGCGTTTTTAACTTCCATTGTTTTGTAACCTTTCAGTATTGCTAACAAAATGATAAGCAGCATTTCATTGATCCAGTTCTGTTATTTCTTTTGAAAGAAACCTGGTATCTCTGTGCAGCCTCAAAAACTACAAAAATAATTCCTATCACTCTGTAAAATGAGAACAATTCACATGGAAAGTAAAAGTAGTAGGAAAAAAACCAAATCATGAGACAAGATTTTTTTCTGAAAGATACAGTTACTACAATCATTATGAGATAAAATCATTAGAGAATTAGTTTTGCATCTGATATTAGTCTTGTGTAGAAAGACAAAGATTCTGTGGTGGGGAAGAGGGTGGGGATGAGAGTTTATAACCCTAAAGCCTAGAGGAAGAAAGCACTTCTCAGTTATATATTGATGAGGGCCATTCAGGCTTCAAAAATTGTTCCAGAATTCTTATTCTTAATTTCATTTTGTCATTGTATACGACAGGGAACAAAATTCACTTTTAAAATGAAAAGTTATACCTAAGACAGAGATGTTGTTGTTTTTTGTTCTTAATATTGCTAATAAATTTAATTTAGTGATTAATTTTAAATGCATAAATGAAACTGCTTTCCCCCCATTAATCTAGTGCCATGATCATTTTTGCATGCTGGTCTCCCTGCAAATACTGTACATTCTTTGCTGTTCTCTAGGACAACTTTAAAACTATGAAAGGAGAACAAGATACAGCCCTTCTAGAAAACATGCAGCTTATAGCTTTTACACAGCTGAAGCCTCCTCTTCTGGAAGGGCACAATGTCAGCTGAATGATGGAGACAAATAAATGCCATTATCCTCGGTTTTGGTGAGTGCTCTACCTATTATGATGTCAGTGAAGATCTATGGTTGTAATAGGGTTTCCCATAGAATGGCTATATGCATATATATAAGTTGTGTTCAAGAAATATCTGTGTGATTGAGCCCTAGGGAACTTCGATATCTGTTCCCCTCCTTACTGATAGCAATGAGAGACAAGAGCTGTGCACCTACTCAGGTTCAGATTTAAAGGTGTAGAGAATTGAGGTAGCTGCTCTATGGAAAAATTTTGAGACCCAGCTTCACCTGGATTGAAGCTTTTTATTTTTCATTTTTGGGTGATCTGCAGTGCCATCTTGTTTTGTGAGGGAAACTTCACAGTCCTAAATCAAAGAGGTGTTTTCATAATATTTCTTGCTATTATTCATAATTATTATTTCATAATATTTAAACCTCAGGATATCCAATAGTTGTTAAATTATAAAGAACCTCACTATTCCATAAATATCTACCATGGGCACTGTTGTTCAGCTTCCTTGCCATTCCTCATAATACATAAAAGAGGTGTTTGGCCAGGTATGTTGCTGCTCTGCCCTGCAAAGATAACACAGGCTGAAATTGAAGAGACAGGAAATAACATGACAGAAACATAAGTGAGAAAAAATGTGCAACTGGTTCTTATAAGCCCTGACTATTTACTTTTGGATACTGAATAAGTTTACCCATGTCAGTATCAGGGAGCACACCTTGTTACCTCTGTTATGTCACTCCCCAGAAATGTTAACTTTCCAAACGTATGAGATTTTAGATGCAGACCTTACTTATTTCAGCAGAACAGATGGGTACGTTTGCTATTCAATAAACATACTAAGAACTCCTTTCACACCTCTAACAGTCACAGCTTTGCACACCCATGTGCTGTACATCTGTGGATTATTGGCAGTGAATTTGGCTGTACAGTAGGAGTATCTCAGGTTTAAAAATTCCCCTGTATCTATTCCTTCCTTGTGACTCTTTTAAATGTCTGTCTTCTCCTTTTGTGCATATGTTCACAGCTTTGACCACAAAAAAGAGACTTTCAACCTTTGAAAAAAATTGAGTCTGGCAGCCTCCATGTCAGAGTGTAAGAGTTGTTATAAATGGGACAGGAAAGAAAATGCCTTTTTTCCTCTTTTTTGTCGCCTTTTCTTTAAATTTTTTAACAGATCATTTTTTTCTTCTGCAAAGAGTAGGTACAAAGCTGTAAGTTTAATTAGGTAGAAGAAATGCAGAGATGGTAGAGGGATGTATAAAACAAGGAAAGAGTAGGGTTAGTATTTTCCAGTTGTGTTAGTTATGATGTTGTACAAATGTGGCTGGGTTTCTTCTTGTTTTGGAGCTGTCTCATTCAGCTGTGATCCCAGTATTCCAATATGGTACTGCTCTGAGAGATGTCCACAAAGCTTTTAAGGACCCTCAGTCTGTGTGTGTGACATAATTATGGCCTATCCTCCTTTTGATGTTGTTTTTCCCTCACTTCTAGACAGAGACAAACTTTCTGTTTTCTTCTTATTCAGGAACAAGTCAAAAAAGTTTATTCCCATATTGGGATATCAGTATACCAATAACTTGATTATTGAAAACCTTTCTCTTTCTCCATTTCACTTTTCCATCATCCCAGCCAGCTTCTTTTCCTGTTGTTGTTTTGTTGTTTTGGGTTTTTTTTTAACAAACCTATTCTTATCTTTCCTTTGACAATGGGAGGCATTCTTAACATTTTCATCTCCTTCAGCTCTACTAAATATTGACTTTAAAAAAAAAAATTAATATTGGCAGACCAAATGAGTGCAACTTTCATGCTGTTTCTGACGCCAAGATGATTTTTTGCCTTTTCTTTTATATCCCTTTTGTACACTTTTACAAATTCTGAATTCTTAGTGTTTTTAGCCTATACTCTTCAACTTGTTTGTCAAGCTAAGAGACATTTTAGAAGCTTCGCAGTTAGAGATCAGTGCACCCCAGACCCTATGGTCCTCTCCAGAACACATTTTGTAAACTGAGATAGAGCCATCCAGGGGAAGATTCCTTGGGGAGGGGGGTTCATTCAAGCCTCTCATTGGGGAATCTTTGATAGATATGCTAATTAGTAAGACCTACAATGTTATACCAGATGGGTGGGCATTGCAGGGGACATGGAGGTGCATTCCACTTGGACACAGTGCACCTAAGGATCCTTAAAATAAATACAAGGGTAAAATCCCTTTTTCCCTTATAACCATGTTTGACTCTTGATTTTAAGACCAGGAAAAGGCAACAGTTCAATATCCAATAACAGCAGTGTGCACTTTCCTGCCTAGTAAGATGATATGTACATCTCATTTTAAATCCTTCTGTACACTGACCCTGGAACCTTAATGCAGACATGTTAATTACTTTAAACAGTGGACTAATTTCTATAGGTTGTTCCTGACTCTTGCATGAGACAAGTTGTAGTTACTAAGTGTTACCATATTGAGTTTTGCTCTTTAAGAGATACTATAACACTTCTTTTTTTTTTTTTATTTTTAGTTTACTGCCCTCAACAGAGAGCAGCCAGGACTCTACTAAAAAATTCCACCTGGCCTTTTTTTTAAACCTCATATTGTATCGACACTTACAAATGTATGTTGCTATTTGATGTTTTCACAAGACAAGTTTGAAAGATCAGAATAACTTCAATTTCAAGCTTGTTTCACCAAATATTTAGTAAACTGATACCTGTTCATTAAAAGGAGCGGACATAAATACATTAAATGACTTATCTTTTTTTTTTAATGTCCTGATTACAACTTTCTCTCAGACAGATATATTTCAATATAAACAAGATAGAAAAAGATTGAGAGTAACAGAAGAACTATAGTGAAACTCAGGTACTTTGCACCATGCAAAAGGTTTGAAGGAACTTTCACAGTGTTCCAGGGAGTACAGCCAGTTACAGCACTGTCCCCACAAGCCTCTAAACTTAATATGACTAAATTAGAGAGGAATAACTTCTTTATTATGAGGGTGAGTGACTGTGCACTGGAACCCATTACCCAGAGAGGTTTTGGAGAGTCTCTCTCACTGGAGATATTCAAGAGCCATGTGGATACAATCCTGTGCAGTGTGCTCTGGGATGGCCATGCTGGAGCAGAGCTGCTGAACCATATGGCCTGGGTGGTCCCTTCCAACCTCACCCACACTGTGATTCTGTGATGGCTATAAATAAGAGCAACCAGACAGTAATTTTATAATCAAGCAGAATATTTTTTTACAGTTTGAATCAAAACATGTTATCAAGTGTCAAATAGATATCCTTTGTGTGTTAAATGCATACATTGATATATTTTTGTAATGTTATTCCCTTTTCCTCTGGAGGATCTGTGCTTACCTTCAGCAGCAACAGCAAAACTTTTGGAGTACATAAAATCTATACAAGGTAATATTACTTGTATGCATTTCTCTTCCATTGAAGTTCCTCATGAGAATAAAAATGAACAATAACTGTGAATTTTGTTTTCACTTATCATCAAAATATAAACAAGGAGAATATCACCAGAGAGGGTATTCTTCAGAATTGAATAAGGCATTTTTAACAAAATTTTTTCCCTGTGGTGGCTACTTCACACAACACAAGATCCAACTACTTTATGAGTCTTACGAAATAGGTAATAAAAGGTAAGATAAAACAAAGGGGAAAAAACAATCTAAAAATCTGCATTTTGGGGTCTTATTTTACTAACCAGACATAATTATCTTTAAAATTAACTGAGACATATTTTCTGTATAACAAATGAGATTGACGAAGGAACTAGATTAGAGCTGGATTCAGTGGTCAAGTTAATAAAATTTCCTGTGGTGATCCATTCGATCATTAGGTGTACATTGATGAAAAAGCTTAGCTACAATGATATGTTGGTTTTAGACTGAGTAAATTAAATTAACTTCAGAGTATATCTTATTAGACTTTGTAAAAGAGTCATTAAGTTGCTTTTGGCCTTTGAATTATAAGAATGAATTAACAGACGGATGAGAAGTTGCCAAATCTTACTATCAAAATTTTAAATCTATCAAAGGTAATAATCTTGTATTTAATTAAAAATAATAATTAGGACTCATTGAGCAAGGATTTACTGCATCAAGTAAGTATTCAAAATGCTATTTATGTAATGCATGAGAATTTCATTTTTCTTTTAAGACTTTACATATATTACTGATTGAAAGAAGGCATCATGAGAGAGGGGTAAGATACAAAAAAATTAAGTTTGAAACACCAAAGAATTAATAGATAAGAAACCTTTTTCAGTGACGTGACTGAAGCACTTGGTCATTCCAAGAAGATTAAAATTATTTTATAATCCTCATTCATGCTGTGAATAGCATTCACTCAGCTGAAGTCTATTAATTCAGTGATACTTCTTCAGTGTTAAGTACCAGCATGGATTGTAGTTTCGTGCCTTAAATGAAAAACTGAAGTGAATTGTCATTCTTTTATTCATTTGAAATTCAACACAGTGTGCTGTACATTCTGTAGCTAAATGGAATTTGGTTTTGATAGACTAGTTTTGATAAGTCATGCTTTCTGTGTTGGTTTTTTGGTGGGTTTTTGGTTTTTTGGGATTTTTTTTTGTTTTTTCTTTTTGGAGGGGGGAGTGTGGTAACTGTGTGGTTGAGATAATAAAAAAAAAAAGAGAAATTATTCAGGCAGTTCAACACACGTTTTTCTGGTCACTGCTTCCTTTTAAGCTCTCTGTTCTTCTGTTCACCTAAAATGTAGAGTGACGCCCCAAGTTCAAAAGTGCTAAGAGCTTTAATGTACTTCACTCAAGTAAAAGGAAATTATTATCTCTATTGCAAGGGCAAGCAATCTTGAACACCCATGGAAACCCTGGGTCACAGAAAGATTTAAGCACTTAGTAGGTTGCGTCTTTTAACCAGATCCTCTAGCTGCACTCTTTTATAACTAGAAAAGCAATTATGAACATTTTATATATTTCATTTATTCTCAATAGTAGAAAGAACAACATTTTTTGTATTATTTCTATGTACAGATATGTGCATAATTATCTGATAATTTTTGCTTTTCACCACACAATTTACCAGATGCAAAACATATGTGAACCAATATTTTCATGCAGGGTTACTTAAATCTATTTATTACTGAGACCAAAAGTATTGATAGGACACAATAATTCCACTCCTCAAGCTATAAATCTGCTTCTTCCTACATGTTACTAGAAGTAGTCAAACAAGGGAACAAACATCCAAAACCTGCACCAGCAGCTGCAGATGGAAATGGCAGACCCAGAAAATCTCACTGGAGATGTTGTCCAGAACTCTGCAAGGGACAGTGACAGGGGGGATTCAAATGGAAGTAAATTCAAATCTGATAAATATAGAATAAACATTTACAAATCATCAGATTCAAGTATTATAGGGAATAATGCAAGATGGTGTTCACACTCCAGGTACCTTTCTTCAAGTTTTATGTCTACTTCAGAACTTGTTCAGGGAATTAGTTCTTTTCTGCATGCTGAAAATCCCTCATTTACTGAAAAGTCTTGTTAAAATCAATTATCATCATCAGTTAGTGGATCAAAATCTCAAACAAAATTTTAAGGCTTTACTATATTAATATGTAAATATCTTATTATTTGATAATTTACTAAAGGATATAACTAATTAGAATTCTGATTTTCATCCCAAGAATGCAATGAATAGACCTAAAATGCTATTGGAAATCACAGTGGCCACTAATTGAGTCCTTTTGTTTTGATTAGGGTGTGGCTAACAGACCAGTACTAATTTCATTTGATAGAAAGTCCCATTCCTACAATTAACTTACTTAAATTACAAGTAACTGACCAAGCAAGTCAGATGACTGTCTAGCCCACAACAGACTGAAATATATATGAGGCATTTATCTGGCAGAATATCTCCAATTATTATTTTCTTTACTACTCATTTAGCTGCTCAAATTTAGACATTACCAAACTATCTATTTTCTAATGAAGACATTTAAAAACAGCTTCCTCCATTATAGTACTCAGGACCTGTAGGGTTTCCAGAAGCCTGCTTTTTCCACCTTTTCACTGAGAGGTAATGGACTCCATGAAAGTATGTCTCAAAGTGCATCTACTTTTATTTCTGAAACAGTAGAATTCTGTTCTCTTTCTCCCATGCTTTTTTTTACAAGAAAGCAGTAACAAAGATTGAGAGGAACTATTAGTAATTGAACTACTATTATCCTTTTATTTTTTGGGAGGGAGGGGGTGAGGGAGTTGTATTTCTGTGCTTGTTTTATTTTAGATATCACCTTTGCAGCTATAATTTAGGGAACAGTCTTGGGACCAGCTAGGAGAAAAGAGAAATACAAGTTGTCAGGATTTTACGGCATTTTTCTCCTGTCTCAGTTTCTTGTTTTTGGCTCTGACAAATAAAACAACTAACTGTTTCAATTTAATATAAATTCCACAATCAAATAGTTCTTCTTTTACCATACTGTGGGTTACAAAGACATCTAAGACAATTAAGAGGAGCAGTTCTAGAACAACTTGTGTCTACATTCTCAGTGACCTCTGCAGGGTGGGTTTTTTTTTTCTGTTTGTATAAGCTTGAGCTGCTTCTAAACATGAGCTGATACAAATCTGTTTTGCAATAATCTGACATTTGAAAGTCCAAATAAATTTATCTCTGTGAGCAAGAAAACACAATTTCCCTGGAATTTTTTCTTTCAAATGACAGAAGAAAAAATAAAGTTATTTACTTTACCTCTATGTATAAACTATATTTTAAAGTAAAATGAGGTTATATTTTCAAAAAATTTAGAAAAACCATGTAATTTTATTCACTTTACACAAGCAAGTAGTACTATTAAATTTTGCATGCTTTCTCTTAAAAGAGTGAATGAGAATAATGGGAGAAAGAAGAAAAGAGTAAATATTTCAAATTATATTCATTATAAGAGAAATAGTGATGTCAAAGTCCTCTCTGACATTTGAAAGCCTAAAAACAAATGCTTTTAAAAAAATTTATATTACATATGTATCACATACACGTGCATTAGTTTACAATGACTCCTGTGACATACTTATAGATTGTTTACCTGTCAGCAGCCATGTTCCTATGACTTCATTGGCTCTCTCATTTAATTGCTTCATTTTGCTCACGTGTTCACCTATCAAATTTGAAATCTCTGTATCTAATTCATTTTTAACAAGAATGAAAATTGCATTTTTGTAATCCTACTTGCTCCTCCCTTCACTTAAAATTTTTTGTTAGGGCGATTGTTCATCAGTACTAGTTCTTTGAACTGGGTTATTCACTTTGCAGACACTGATTTGCAGATCTAATTTTGCATGTGTTCAGAATACTCTATAAGAACACAGAACCATACAGCATTGTCATATGAATGTCAAATAATCTTCCAAGCCTTCCAGTTTATTAAACGAAAAAAACCACCAAACAAAAACACATACCAAAACCCCTCTAACAGACCCAGCAATATATTCTTTCCTTTTTTCAGTTATCTCTTTTGCTTTCTTTTGTAAATTGAATGTTAGATCCTGAAATAATACAAAAAACAGAAAAAAAAAGATTTCTGTCCTAAATGTCAGGCAGAACAGATAAAACCAGTACCATCCGGTGAAAGTAACCCTGAAATGAAGTAGTGAATTTTCACACTTGAAATTCTATGCCAAAAATAATGTATCCTGTTTTGTAAATTAAAGGAATCTTATTTCTAGCCAAATCACATTTTTTTATTCTAATATATATTTCTCTAATATAAAAATATTTCATTTTAAAAAATACTGAGCATAAATGAGTTACTGTGAAAAGCTTCCTATACCTTAAATACTTTAAACAATATTAAATAAATAAATGGTTAAAAGTTTGGGCTTTTTTTTGTTTTGTTTGTTTTGTTTTGTGTAGTTTTGTTTTGATTTTGTTGTTCTGTGGGTTATTTTGTTTGGTTTGGTTGGAATCTCTTACATTCCTCAAGTTTGTAGTTTTACCAATGGACCAGCACCAGACTATCACTTTCAGCTTTAGCAAAGTGTTCATTGCTCTAAAATGATCAGATTATTAAAATCATGTGGATTGCTGTGCTGTTGTGTTGCTGATTCACAGCCAAAAGTGATGACATGGATGGAGGCCCAGCCAGTTGCAGGGCTGTCCAGCTTTGCCCAGATCCTATGGGAGCACAAGCTACACCTGTCAGGACGGCTGCAGATCTAAGGGAGCTGTCAGGATATCCTGGTACAGAGAGCCACAATCTCCCAGCTCTGGATCTCACAGTGTGGCACCACTCCTGGCTCTTCTGCCACTTCTGCTTAACAGCTCCAGCTCTTTCTTTGACAACCTGAAGATATTATTACTCCTTTTGGTTTGCATATTCCTTGAGGACCTGAAATTTCTGGAAAAAAATAGGGGGGATGGTTTACTTAAGGGCAGAAATAGGCAGGCAGGAGGTAAATGTTTAGCTTATCAGACAAGATGTGAAACAAAAAATAAGATGGACAGAAATATAACAATCTGTTAGCAAAAGATTTAGTTAAAAAACATTAACTAATTCATTGATAAACCTGTGATATTACAGAAATCACTTTCTTCAGTAAGTTGCTCTCTTTTATTGCTGACCCTGGCAAATATTCTCCACCCTGGGGAAGAAAGACAAATACAGGGGAACCTTATTCAAATCATCATTTAGGTTAGAAGCACCATCATGATTAGAGAGGTCAGAAAGAGTCTATAAAATAGATTGTCAGGACATTAATTTAGGAAGATGGGTAGAGGAATGAACTGATGAAGCAATATTATAAGCCTGGGACTGAGTTATGGAGCAACGGAGAGATGTGCCAGATTTCTCCCACTGAGAGTACAGTACAAGGCTGCCAATAAGTGTGTGGAAGCCAGTGGCTTCCTGCTGACTTCAAAGGCTTTGGATCAAGTTCTGGACTCCATACAAAGCTAGTTTGTTTTTGTCTCACATTGCTCCTTCTGAACAATAATTATTGCATCAAATTTTCTAATTATTAAATATTTAGTCAATTCTTTTTCCTCATTATTTATTATTAATTCACTTTTTCCAGTGCTTAGAAAACTCTTGATCATTCATTTTCATAGAGATGTATACATATCAATCATCGTCACTTGAAAATTCTGTGTTCTATTTCCTTTCTTGTTTTTAGGCATGCTGCTGACATATTTCACTCATTCACAACTCTTCTACAGCCCAAGGTCAAATTCTGTTCTTGAGCTAATTACAAACTCATTCATATTTAGAACCAGTGCAAATAATATTGTCAGCAACACTTGAGGACTTACTGTCATCATAAAAAACATGATGACAAAGAGCAGAAGTGGTTTTTCTGGCCTACAAATTCAAATAGAGTATTGGTATCAAAATCTGTTCTGTCTTCTTTTTCTAGGATTGTTTTAGTTATTTTCATAATATTTTGTTGATATTTATTGCAATTCAAACCAAACAGACTTTATTTTCTGTGGATACATTGACATTAGCTGTTCAGCCTGTGCCAGGAGTGCATGCCAGAAGCAAGTCTTCCACACATCCACGTGGAGCAAGGAGCACAGTGGAATAGGAGCCATTTGATGAAATTAAATAAGTTGCTGAGGACCCAGTACAGTATAAAGTAATCTTGAAATTGCCCTAGTCTGGTCTGAAGTTGCTGTCTGTAAAGCACACTTCAATTTAGTTTCATCTAAAAAGATACATTTTCTGCTTTCTAAGATTTCCCTGCAATAAGAAGCAATGAGGGGAAACAGCTGGGGAATATTTTTCCAAATTTACACCTGATCCAAAGGAAGATGTAGGTGTGATCTGTTGGGTCTTGATTCACATTAAGATGTGGTCTTAAGAGTATATGACCTGGAGTCCTTTCAATAGCAAGTCTTTTGGAAAGTGCAATTTGGGACCTTGCCTAGCATGATCAAATCAATCACTAATGGAAATTCTGACCATCAGCCCAGAAGTACTCTGAAGTAAAAAAAAACCCAACGCACAGCAGTGGGCTATATCCCTTATCATTTTATCTGTGATACTTCTCTCCTTTCATTTTATTTTTAGTCTTGGTTTTTTATTTACTTCACTGACTCTTATCTCACTATTTTCCAGTTATCCATATCCTTCATCCTTCTCTCTAAACTGGACAGAAATGGATTTGATGAGGGGACTGTTAAATGGATAAGAAAACGGGTGGAGGGTCACATCCAGAGAGTAGTGGTCAATGGCTCAGAGTCCCAATGGACATCGGTGACAAGTGATGTCCCTCAGGAATCTGTATTGGGATGAACCAGTATTATCTGTTACCTTCATTAATGACATAGATGAAGGGATTGAGGGAACCCTCAGCAAATTTGCTGATGACACCAAGCTGAAGGGGTGCAGTTGACACACCTAAAGGATGTGATGCCATCGAGAGGGACCTGGAAAAGCTCAAGAAGTGAGTCCTTGGGAATCCCATGAGCTTTAACAAGACCAAGTGCAAGGTGCTGCACCTTGGGGCATTCCCCCATAGTAACGCAGGCTGGGGATGAACAGATCAAGAGCAACCCTGCTAAAAAGGACCTGAGGGTGCTGCTGGATAAGAGGCTGGACATGAACTGGCTATGTGCACTCACAGCCCAGAAAGTCAGTCACATCCTGTATTTCACCAAAAAGCAGCGTGGCCAGCAGAGTGAGGGAGGGGATTCTGCCCCTCTGCTCTGCTCTGCTCTGTTGAGACCCCACCTGCAAGGCTGCACCCAGCTCTGGGGTCCTCAGCACAGGAAGGACATGAACCTGCTGGAGCAAGTCCAGAGGAGGGCCAACAAGATGATGAGAGGGCTGGAGCACCTCTCCTATGAGGAGAGGCTGCCAGAATTTTTTTTTTTCAGCCTGGAGAAGAGAAGGCTCTGGAATGACCTAATAACAGCCTTCTGGTACCTGAAGGGAGACTGTGAGAAATATGGAGTGGGACTTCTCACAAGAGCATGCAGTTCTTTGAGGGAAGGAATGTCTCCATATCTACAGGAATATATAGGACTGTACACACACATATTTCTTGCAATACAGGGTGTGTATGTATATATATATAATTTTATTTTTTCTCTATTTGTATGAAGTGACTGTGAGTGTATTCACCAATATCTAGTAAGGGTACTAAGGGCAGATAAATAGGAGACAAGAGCACTTAGTCCCATAAATATATTCTTATATTAATCTGGGACTAAAACAAGGGAGATACATCCACTACCATAAGGACCTAATCCTTCAGTTTAATCACCATCAGTTTTTGTGGATGTTTTTTATAGCAGGGAAAAGTCTTTGTCCACCTTTCCAACACAAAATTCAGAGAGCAAATTAGTCACAGCACAGACTCTTAACTAATTTTCACTCTAAGAACACTTTGTGTTCTAGCATCCAAGTCCCCAAAGAAGAAGATTAAATTAGATACATCAAAATAATGAACATTTTCTTCAAATGATAAAGGTATATGCAGTCTGCACATGAATTGAAGATAACTTTTCTATTCTGTTCCCTTTGAGTTAAAGCATCTCCCAAACAAGATATTGAGATGTTACACGAAAAATTGTAGTTGAAATACATAGTGATAATTTGAAGCAAGTTATGAAGTGGTTGTATTTTCAGAAAAGTTAAAAATAATTTCAGCATTAATTAGTTATTACTGGATAACATAAGCCACACAAATAATGAATATTGCTAAGACAGTTAAAGTCACATGAAATTGTTCAGTGATTGCTGCATTGAGACTTAAAAAAATATGTGAAGGATTCTAATAGTGTGCTCAGAAACTTCCATTCCATGTAAATCACTGAGTGAGCTATAGCCTTCTTCAGACCTGCTTCTAACAATACCTTCCTAAGTTATCCAGGAACTTGAATGTATGTAGCACACTTAGGAATGTGAATATTTGGTGTTTTATTGTATTTACTTCTTTATTATTCTTATGATTCACATTAAATTCATGATACAAAGTGTCTTTGTAGAAAAAAAAGGATTTTTAAAAATTCTTTATTCATCCAAAATAAAACTTTAGGGTCTACGATTCCTGATACATGAAAATTTTAGTTGCTCTTTATTAGATTTTATGTTTTCCAATGAATGAAGTAATTTTGTTAACTTCACACTCTCTACATAATAACTCAAATATCAACAAATTTAGCATTTACTCAGCAGTCAGCCATACCTTGATTTACTCTAAGCTTTTTCTGCAAAATAAGATTTGCAGGAGTCAAATCAGAAAAAAAAAAGAATCAAAGACACTGAAGGTTCAATCATAGCTCATCACAAGATAATATTTTTCCCTAATATTGCTCCACTGATAAAGAAAATTGCAAACACACCATTACTGAAAAAACCTCAACAACAAACTAAATGGATAGTAATTTCATATGCAATTGTCAATAGTCTGCTATGCATAAAGCCCCTATAATCAGTTATGCAAAATCAATTCTATTTTATGTAAACCCTGAAGCACACAAATAAATTAAAAGTGAAGGTCTCATGTCAGGAAACATACCCACAGTAAGCTCATCTATCTCTTTCTTCAAAATATTTTGGGTATTAGCCTTCACCTTCTAAATATTGGAAACAGATTTTAATTTATTTTTATAATCACTTTTAATGAGATTAGGTCAAATGTTACATTTCAGCTGATTCAAGTTGCATCACACAGCTGTTTAAAATCTTCTAAATAGGAGAAATAATAAGATATTGAAAATAATCTCAGTGGTAAAAGGAAACACATTCCAATTTCTTCTTTTTTATCATAATGTTTTACAGAAAATGTGAGATTTTCAGTAGCTTTTGAGAATTGTGTTATCTCATAGTAATTAATAAAATTTATCCTTCTTCCTGGAAACTACTAAGACTGGGGTGTGAGTCCACTTTGTCAGCTCCACACTCTCCTGCAGACTCACAAGACTCTTTAAGTCACTGATCCCAGTGACTTACTTGTGGATGTCAGGTGAGTTCTGACAGTTCTTCTAACATTGCATCAACAAGAAGAGCAAATACTGTGAAAATGTCAGCAGTGATCCTGAGAACGACAGGTACCCAGAGGCACATTTGTCCTCTACAGTGGAGAACACAGGTACTTAACACTCACATTAACACAATGTCTTACTCATTCTCAAAAGGTCACACAGAAATCCAAGCTAGGAAGCACTGTACTTTTAGCCTTTCCAGATCAGGTCCAGTAGAAGGGTAATCGGCACCAAGTCCATGCAAAAGTGCTGCAAGAGGTGGCTGTGCTGCTGCCTGTCATCCCTGGCTTCCTGTCTTTAAACTCTGTTTTCTGTTCATTCCTTTCCTAGCTCAGCATGAGATGAGCTACCTGAGGTGGCTCTGTGTTACAGTGTCCTTTAGCCAGGTGGAAAGACATAATGTCATGAATTTTGCAAATATCCACCTTGGTCTGTCAGCTGGAAGAGGGAAAAAAAAAAAAAACCAAAATCTTGCTAGCCAAAATTCATTCCAAACTGCTGACATTTTGGTGCTCCCAAAATTGGTTTCTGTGTGGCGTATTTGATATCAAAAGGCTCATAAACTCCATAGAATAAGACATAGGCTCTATAAAATATGTGTCTATAATGTGACTATACCAGCAAGACAAGGCTGGAATGTTCCAAGTGATTCTCAAGCAAAGTCAACAGTTTCACACATTTCTGTGAACAAGAATGATTAAGACAAAGCATTAATTTTAGATTACAGTCTATCACCATATGTCTACTTTCCAGGTGGGTTTAAGTGAGGTTTTTGTCAATGCTGACCACTTTTATGCTTTTCCTCAATCTCAAAAGGACTCTTTTGGGCTCTGCCAGCCTTTCTCTGAGGCTGGTTAATGGTCTTTCACACTGGCTCAATGGGGCAGCCAAGTCAAACATAGGAAAGCCTTGTCACAAAGAGACTCTGATAATATAAAACACTTAGCAAACAACTTAGTTAGTTTGTTTAGTTTTCTTCACAGTAATTCCTTAGTTTGTGATTCTTTTGTCACATACTAATTTTGCATGCAACACTTAATAACTGAAACTTTGTTAATAGTGTTTACTTTGTCTTAGCTATCTTACTGTCAGCCACCTGCAACCAATATGTCTATTGTGTTCTCCAACTACGTTTAGGTAATTATATGCCACTTTTCTTCAGTTTCTTTTCTCTGACTCATAATTTGTATTTTTTAAAAGAAAAATTTTTATCATTTCAAACTGCAACTAGGAATAACAAGTAACCAAAATTGAAAGAAAAAACATAGTTAAATTAACATCTCAAAACCACTACTTAAACAAATGTAAGCACATTGTTTCTATTGCAGTGATGAAGAAATGTTCCTTTTCATTTGGACAATATAAGTATCATTAGTGATTTTGGGGTCTCACAATTTTACAGCACTTTAGGAGATTCTAAATGCATAAAGTAAGAAGCCATTTGTCTTCCTCATGGTGGCCAAAAGTACATGCAATCACTAATATGTTGACACTTGCCTTCCAAAAGTGAATAGATAAAATTATCTTGTTTCATACCAGTGCAGGACTAATTACTTTCTAAAAGCAAATCCTAAATTCCACTATGAAACAGATGCTTCACTTGACTGGAGAATGGATAGGTTTTCCCTGTGCTCCCATCTCACTTTCCACAGCACATGAGTTCATACACTGAACACAACTTCACCAGCCGGGAAACATTCCTGGAGACCTCCAAGCCCCCACCAGGACACAGCTCCTGCCAGCATCACACCACCAACCCCAGCCCCAGGGAGAGGCACCAGTGCTGCCTGAGTCTGCAGCAACCAACTCAGGGCACTGATGGTCTCCACTCAGAGCTGACTCAAGGACTCCCATGCGCCAGGTGGCATTTGGGGAGGGAGGATTATAAAGCCTATATTGCCTCTGTCAGCATTTTACTGTCACTGATTTTCATGCAAAAAAGTGTTAATCCTTATGTTTTAAACACAGCAACATTTACCAACTAATTTCTCGTATGTTTTTTAGAAATTTGCTATCTTAACATGGCATTCCATAAACTCTCTTTTCTTTCTAATCACAGTATATTTAACATGAACAGAAAGGACGGGGGAAAAAAATGTAAACTGTATTGTTCTGCAGTGTCTTCAGGATTTATGATATGCAGATGCAGGTCTAATTTTTCAACAATTTTGAATCTTCCATAAAAGTTGAGTTTCCATTTCTACAAAGCCTCTGTCAGCACAAAGCTTATTGAATGTCTAGTATTTTCTGAACCACTACAGTTATCAGCAATGCAAATAAAGGTATTTTCTTCTTAAGCTTTCCTGAATCCCTTTATATTCTTCTATATCCAAAAGCTACATATTGTCATGTTGCTATGCAATAGAATATCACTTTGAATTTGCTACTTAGCCCTGTAAAAGAGCAACTTATTTTATTTCCAGTAACAAAAATATTTTGTTTTATCTGAACTTGGCAATGTTTCATTGCTCAGAGGATATCTTTGTATACACTTTTCCATTCTGCTTAGCATGCAATGATTGTAGAATGAACATTTCTGTAGCTTTACATACAATTTATCAATATTAGAAAATCAGAGACAGGAATTAACATGCAATAAAAATATCTCGTTCTGCTCTGTTTCAAAAAGAAAATATTTTTACAGTAGTAGTGCCCTCTAATGTTACTTGTAATATTCCCTAAACTATTTCTATTTGTCTAAAATTATTCTGAGGGAAAAAACCTCCTTTCATCAAACCACACAATTTCCATTAAGTGGTTTTATGGTACCTTAAGTAAAACAAACTTATAAAATCTGAGGCATTTTGAAAACCAAATTTAGCTTACAATGTACTTACCATTGTATTTTAATGAGTTTGCTGTAACTGTTAGTGGTTTCTTCCACACTTCATAAAATACTAATCTAATGGATAATTTTGGTCTATTTTTCTGTAAAACCATCTTTAGTATTCTGAGCTAAGTAGTGATTAATGTAAATTATTAAAACCAATAATAATATCTTTAGGGATGTATTGGCCATGACTTAATTATATCTAGTGTAATTCATCAGACATGTAAAGGATTTAGAAATTTTCTGCTGATAAAGACTCCGGTGTGTGCCTCATAATTTGACACTGACCTCCATGGGATTTTTCTTATTTACACCTTTTGAAATTTAGCTCTTTGTTCTTTCTTTTCAATCATTAATGCATGTATTCATGTACACATTTACTCAAGGAAAACCAAAGTGTCAGCTCACAGAAAGTTTTATAACACTACATTGCCATATTCCAAAGGAAAAAAGAAAACTCTAATCTTAGCACAGATACATAGGGGCTATTTGCTCTGTTTTCACATGTGGCTAATGGATTTGCACTAAACAAGGATGTACCAAACAAAATATGTGAAGTTGGGCATGTTAAAAAGAAGTTGTTTGGATGTGTTAGGCTTATTCCAACAAGAAATTTTTCATTCAGGGAAGAAAATTGCTGTTAATCGTAAACTACATCACTAAAATATTTTGGAACACTTATTCAGATGTACTAAATCCAATTGGGAAAACTATCTGAGAGGAATACACACGTTAAGATGTATAATGATAGTATAAATATATTTATATATGATTATATATATATATAATCTGAGAGCTGGTATGTACTTTTCCCCTTAGGCAACAGGTACAATGGCAGAATAACCTAATGACCCTTTTCATTCATTGAATCATTCCAGTGAGATTTGATATTTGCTCTGGAGAACCTCCTAGCACCAACAGAAGTGATATCTTTAACAAGCAAAGGAAAAAAAGAAAGAAAAGAAAAAGAGGTTCACCAAAGAAGTCAAACAGAAAACTCAACCCATCTTATTTGCTCTGCTGCTGCATTAAAGAACACACTACCAGTGATTATTAACTACTGTCCCTTCCACATAGCTTTCCTTTTAAAAAGCAATTGTTTGAGAAAATCTCTATTCTACTGGATTAAATGACTTTTTTTTTTTTCATATCAATAGAAATAGTTTCTGCCCTCTCAGTCTGGGACATTGATATTTGCAACTTTTTGACACTTTATTAGTAAAACACAATCAGTTTCTTTTCCACACTAAACTTGGAGTTGCACATTTTACTGCCATTAAACAAGGCTTAACACAGCAGTTCCATTTCACTTTTGCCATCTGAAAAGGAACAGTCCAGGTAGGTGATGGAACTTCAATCCTCACATTGTTGAACCCAAGTCAGATGGGACCTGAATGTACTGCTATTTGAACATTGGCAGCCGTGCCTCCCCAGGCCGCACTAACAGAATGATACTGTCCGTGCGGGAAGATGTTAAGTATTAATACTGACATGGCCTTCAATGTGCACAAGATAAAGCCAAAACTAATTAAGAAAAATCAATAGAATAAAAGATTACAACCTGGAATAGAACCAAATCAAAAGCTGAGCTCAGCTTATTGTATAGATTTCTAATAGGCAGTCTTCTCGATTTTTTCAATACTTTCTTCAGCAAAGAGGACATAAGTCAAAATGTTGATGAAACACACGCTTTGAGGTGGTATTTCAAATCTTAGTACAAGTTTCATTTTAGCGTCAATAGAGGCTCCTTCGGAGGCACATTCAAATGAAAAGTTTAGGTGCTGTAAATCATCTTTTATTGGCCACAGAAGGTACCTAGTCAATTAACCCACAACAGGTAATGCTAGCTCTTAATCTAGTGAAGGCTTAGCCCTTTTATCTATTTTGGTTGAACAAACATCATTGGTTTAATAAGCATTTTTAAAATTGTTTAGTATTCTAATCACAGTGATTCCATATGAAAACGTGCTTAGTTCAATGTGTCCTAACATTACAGAGATCAAATCTGCACTATCACTATAGTTTCTGTCAACACAGGAGTCCACTCTGCACCATGGCTTCAGGAGAATCAAATACAGCAGGCAAACCATTGGCTGTTTTCATGCTTTCTTTTCAGTCTCTATCACATTTCTAGAGATTTGTTCACCTTCTAAACCGATTTTTCTGATAATACATTTATTGCAAATGAATTTCTTTTCAGTAACAATGCCATTCCAAAGGCCTCAAAATACACAGCCAGATTTAAAAATGTCCTGGGTTACAAGAGATGTATTTAAGTATTCTATTACCACCAGCTGTGGGCCATCAGCTGTTATCACCTGCTAATGACCCACCCCTGATAACAGACAATGGGCCATCAAGAAACCACCACATGACTCATGGACTTATCCTATTGTGAGATGCTCCACCCAGGAGGGGGGAGCTGGGCATTCCCACCTGGATATAAGCTGCCCTTAGAACTGCCTGGCCTCAGCCCTGTCTGCTGGGTGACCAGAGGACAAGAGCCACCACGGACCTTCAGCTGGAGAACAGACCTTCCATTGGATCATTGCTTCAACTGGACTACTTCATATGGACTGTTGTCTCCACCCTAATAGGGTATCAGGTTGTATCTGACTTTGTCAGTGCTTTTTCATTCTATTATTTTGCTTATTTCTAATTTTTTCTATTAATTTTAATCCTGACGTGTGATCTCCCACTGGTTTGTTTTCAAACCAATACCAAAAAAAAAAAAAGAGAGAAAAATATGATTCTTTGCTGCAGTACTCATATCTTTTTACAGTTCAAAACTATTGTATTTGTTACCTAATTTTCCTGATAAATATCAGCCAGAAACCACTTTAACAGTTTCAGCCTTCAAATTTCTGCAACTGCAGTAAACATGAGACCTGTACTTCTTCCTCTCCCAGAATCCAGTATCTATTTTCAGAAATCAATTACTAAGTCATCAAAAAACTGTAATGATGAAGCCATTTTTCTATTTAACTGTTTTCCTGGAAGGGCAGGTACTATGTATAAAAGTGGCCCATTTTGCTACTAGACATGATAAAAAGGGAGATATTGTTTTCAAACATGAATGCTTTTCCCACAGTCATGGATAACTGGATGTGTAAAGTAAACACTTGGCTAAATGCAGATGAATTGCAAGGACAGGTGTGTCAACAGAAGTCTGTTTTCTACCAATTAATATTCAATTCCTGTATATTACAAAAAGGAGGAGACCCCCTCTTCTCTCATATTAATGTGACAAATCCTTCCAATGAATATTATCTAAGACACAACTGACATATAATTTTAATGATTCATTCATTGTGTTTACGGTGACTATGCTAGGACACGGAACCTACATTTTTCTGATATTCTTTATAGGTGCGTGAGTCATTTGAGGGCCAGGGGTAAGAAGGAGGGAAGAAAAGAGAAACAAAAAAGTTGCTCAGGAAAATTACCATTTTCCATTCAAAAAGTCTTTCTTTTACCCAGAAGACCTGGTTATCACTGCATTTTGCTTCTCATTATTGACATCTACCTACTTTTACAATTCTGCCTACAAAAGTAGATGTCAGAATCGTCCAGTAAGGTATTCTCTAATAAGGAGAACATATAGGACCTAGAGATCAGAGACAAGCCTTCAGAATTTCTTGGTGAAATAGAGACCAAAAATATTGTCACACGCTAATGAAGTTTCATGCATGATATGCAGTGAGTTTTGTACATAGATATTTCTCAGGTCATTTTTGTTCCAGTTTTTTCTACCATCCAGACATAGACCCCCATAAGCATGCTATCATTGAGTGGTTTGTGTTGGAATTTGTACCATTTAGGCATATAAAGGAAATTTTTATTCATTAATATATACAATAGTCAGGACTAATTGTCTGCTAAGTTAAACTTTACATGTTCCCCAAACCTGATGCCAGAACCTGATGAGTGTTTGCAAGCCAACCACTTTCCAGTCGGGTAAGAACAGATCAGCCCCCACTGATCTTTGGAGTATCTGACCCTTGGTATTTCTAATTTACCACCTTCTGATGTCATTTTCCTTGGACCTTTATAAATTGCAGTGCAGAGCTTTTCCTCTTCTATCTTTTGGTCAACTTTCTCTCAACAGGCGTGCTGCTTTTTGGGTTCTTACTTGTCTTGCATTGCTTTATCTCATGCTTTCTCATAAAATAAAAATATGCTCAATGAAACTGAGCCAGGTGTAAACAGCCATGTTGTACCTTGTGCCTGACCCTGAAAGTGCCACGGGACCTCTGTGTCCTTGCCCACATGCTCAGGGTTCTCCCTACCCCAAGCACCCCACAAGAAATCTAGTATTGCTCACTGGATGCAATGGCCCCTCAAGAAGCTAGCCAAAAAATTTCCCTTTCCTTAAAGTATGGTGATTTCTTCACTGCATGTGGGATGACTTCCCAAACCTTTAAAAGTCAGACACATAAGGGTGTATGGTAAATGAGGACATTCCTCAGAAACATTTTTCTCTAGCAGAGGAGAAGCACCGAAGGCCCTGAGACAAAGAAGCATTTAAATAGTGTAATGGAAAAATCAATACCAAATGAAAACAATGATACCTCATGTTTAAGAGGAAAGAGCAAAATAATACACAAACAAATGCCAGCTGTCCCAAAATGGTAGGAGTACAAATGTGTAAATGTTTTGCTAATAATAAAATTGATGCTATTTCTTTCTCTTACCTACAGGCTTATGATTCTGACTTAAGAGTATAAGGAAGATGAAACTATTCTGAATGTTCACTGAACACACTTCAGGCTCCTCCTGATGTCTGTGGGACAGACACAAAAGGCCAAATAGAAGGTTTCATCTACACAATAAGCAAAAAAATTCTAGAAAACATCTCCCATTCCAAATTTTCGAGGTTATTATTTTTGAGAATGGTTAGAACTTTGATTCAAAAGTTTGTGGAAGGTTTTATTGCTTTTTCTTTTAAAAAGCATATTTTTATAAGGCAAAATATTAAAAAATAGGAGAGAGCAGATAAAGTATTTGTTACTGCCAGTGTGAAAATCAAAAGAAAATGAAATTAAATTGAATTAAATTAATAGAAAGCTTTTCTGAATTTTCCACTCATCTATTCATTAAAAAAAAAGGCCATTATTCTCTTGGCTCTAATTAAAACCACATTTATATTTATGTCAGCATGTTTCCTGCTGGCTTGAACTCAAGGTTGCTCTTTGGTTTTAGAAAATGTTAAATAGACAAGGTAAGTGAGATCCTGGCTCTGATGAAGGCAGGGGAAGCTCTAATGCTTACTTTGATCAAGTCATGGGAATGTTGGTTTTTTTGTTTTTTTTTTTTTTACTTTTTCTTTTTTCTACCCATAATTTTTCTATTAAATGGTTCCATTCTCATCTGTCTTCAAAACTCATTAGTCCTTCAGAACATTGCCTCATTTTCACATCTGTAGCCCACATATCTTTGCAACACTGAAGTAATACAAAGAGCAAATCACAGATCACACTGACATTAAATGATACTGGAAGGGATAAGGATAGGAGGAAGGGATAAGAAATTGGACAATGAAAATGGAAAAAAATAATTTAGAATATGCCGTGATAACTTGAGAAGAAAATGAAAGCCATGAAGTACAAACAACAAAGCGTTTTGAACCTAATAGAGTAGGAAAGCAGTAACTGCATCACATGACCTGAGCTGTCTATGCTGCACTGACTGATAATTATTCCAGGGAGCTATAGGTTGAAGCCTCCTCTCTGCTTGACTCTCCATTTCACTGAGAAATCCTTACCAAAATAGTATTAGTGTAACCATTAATGTAATATGCTATCCTTTTTTGACATCCATGTGTCGTGAATTGATACTGGCCCAATGCCAGGCACCCACAAGAGGGATTTGTTCACCCTCCCCTGCCACAGCTGGGCAGAGGAGGGAAAAGGGAAAAAAAATTAACAAAGGCTTCATGTGTGAGATAAGGACCAGGAGAAAACACTCCAAGGACGAAACAGGCTCAAATTAAGTTGTGAAGTGAATTTATTACTAACAGAATCAGAAGAGGATAATGAGAAGTAAAATAAGCCCTTTGAACACCTTTCCTCCCCCAGCACCTCCCTCCTTCCCACCAACAGCACAGGGAGACAGGGCATGGGGGTTTGGTCAGTTCATCACCAGAATTTGCTTCTACTGCTCTGGGAGAGGAATCTTCCCCTGTGAGGCCATGGGGTCCCTCCCACAGGACACAGTTCCCCATGAAATTCCCCAACTTGGGTCCCCTCTCAGGAGCAGCAGCCACACCGCCCCTGCTGCAGCGTGAGCCCTCCCAGGGCACAGAGCCCTCCCAAACTGCTGCACTGGGGCTCTCTTTCCATGGGGTGCAGTGCTCCAAGGCCAGGCTGCTCCAGCCTGGAACCAAGGGCCCTCTCTCTGCACCGGGTCTGCCACTGGATCCCAGCCTCCTCCAGGCATCCACCTGCTCTGGCA